>CAKAJE020002160.1:0-32707 GCA_916610135.2 Macropis europaea
TTTACGTCGCTCCTGTTTGAGATAGCGTATTGGGCTAAGCGGCAACTCAAAGCGCATGAAATGACGAGTGAAATGCACTACTAAACTTCTAGGATAGGGCAAACAGAAACCCGATTAGATCATTTTATATTATGGTTAATTTAAAAATTCAGCAAAATTCTATCACATTTGTTCAGTTTACGTCGCTCCTATTTCAGATAGCGTATTGGGCTAAGCGGCATCTTGAAGCGCGTGGAATGGCGAGTAAAATGCACTATTACACTTCTAGGGTAGGGCAATCAGAGACCCGATTAGATCATTTTATATTTTGTTTTATATAAGATTTCAGGGAAATTCTATCACATTTGTTCAATTTACGTCGCTCCTATTTCAGATAGCATATTGGGCTAAGCGGCACCTCAAAGCGCATGAAATGGCGAGTGAAATGCAATGTTAAACTTCTAGGGTAGGGCAAACAGAGACCCGATTAGATCATTTTATATTACGGTCAATTTAAGAATTCAGCATAATTCTTTCTCATTTCTTCAATTTACGTCGCTCCTATTTCAGATAGCTTATTGGTCTTAGCGGCATCTCGAAGCGCATGAAATGACAAGTGAAATGCACTATTAAACTTCTAGGGTAGGGCAAATAGAGACCCGATTAGATCATTTTATATTATGGTTAATTTAAGAATTCAGCGAAATTCTATCACATTTGTTCAATTTACGTGGCTCCTATTAAAGATAGCGTATTGGGCTAAGCGGCATCTGAAAGCGCATGAAGTGGCTAGTAAAATGCACTATTAAACCTCTAGGGTAGGGCGAACAAAGACCCGGTTAAATCATTTTATATTATGGTTAATTTAAGAATTCAGCGAAATTCTATCACTTTTGTTCAATTTACGTCGCTACTATTTCAGATAGCGTATTGGGCTAAGCGGCATCTCAAAGCGCATGAAATGAAGAGTATAATGCACTATTAAACTTCTAGGATAAGGCAAACAGAGACCCGATTAGATCATTTTATATTACGGTTAATATAAGAATTCAGCGTAATTCTATCAGATTTGTTCAACTTACGTCGCTCCTATTAAAGATAGCGTATTGGGCTAAGCGGCATCTGAAAGCGCATGAAATGGCGAGTAAAATGCACTATTAAACCTCTAGGGTAGGGCAAACAGAGACACGATTAGATCATTTCATATTTTGGTTAATATAAGGATTCAGCGAAATTCTATCACATTTGTTCAATTTACGTCGTTCCTATTTCAAATAGCGTACTGGGCTAGGCGGCATCTTAAAGCGCGTGGAAAGGCGAGTAAAATGTACTATTAAACTTCTATGATAGGGCAATCAGAGACCCGATTAGATCATTTTATATTTTGTTTAATATAAGATTTCAGGGAAATTCTGTCACATTTGTTCAATTTACGTCGCTTCTATTTCAGATAGCTTATTGGGCTTAGCGGCATCTGAAAGCGGATGAAATGGCGAGTAAAATGCACTATTAAACTTCTGGGGTAGGGCAAACAGAGACCCGATTAGATCATTTTATATTATGGTTAATTTAAGAATTCACCGAAATTCTATCACATTTGTTCAATTTACGTCGCTCCTATTTCAGATAGCGTATTGGGCTAAGCGGCATCTCAAAGCCCATGAAATGGCGATTAAAATGCACTATTAAACTTCTAGGGTAAGGCAAACAGATACCCGATTAGATCATTTTATATTACGGTTAATATAAGAATTCAGCGTAATTCTATCACATTTGTTCAACTTACGTCGCTCCTATTTCAGATAGCGTACTGGGCTAGGCGGCATCTTAAAGCGCGTGGAAGGGCGAGTAGAATGCACTACTAAACTTCTACGGTAGGGCAAACAGAGACCCGATTAGATCATCTTATATTACGGTTAATATAAGAATTCAGCGAAATTCTATCACATTTGTTCAATTTACGTCGTTCCTATTTCAGATAGCGTACTGGGCTAGGCGGCATCTTAAAGCGCGTGGAAATGCGAGTAAAATGCACTATTAAACTTCTATGATAGGGCAATCAGAGACCCGATTAGATCATTTTATATAACGGTTAATATAAGAATTCAGCGTAATTCTATCACATTTGTTCAACTTACGTCGCTCCTATTTCAGATAGCGCACTGGGCTAGGCGGCATCTTAAAGCGCGTGGAAATGCGAGTAAAATGCACTACTAAACTTCTATGATAGGGCAAACAGAGACCCGATTAGATCATTTTATATAATGGTTAATTTAAGAATTCAGCAAAATCCTATCACATTTTTTCAATTTACGTCGCTCCTATTTCAGATAGCGTATTGGGCTAAGCGGCATCTCAAAGCGCATGAAATGGCGAGTAAAATGCACTATTAAACTTCAAGGGTAGGGCAAACAGAGACCCGATTAGATCATTTTATATTATGGTTAATTTAAGAATTCAGAAAAATTCAATCACATTTGTTCAATTTACGTCGTTCCTATTTCAGATAGCGTATTGGGCTATGCGACATCTCAAAGCGCATGAAATGACGAGTAAAATGCACGATTAAACTTCTAGGGTAGGGCAAACAGAGACCCGATTAGATCATTTTATATTACGGTTAATATAAGAATTCAGCTTAATTCTATCACATTTGTTCAAGTTACGTCGCTCCTATTTCAGATAGCGTACTGGGCTAGGCGGAATCTCAAAGCGCGTGGAAGGGCGAGTAAAATGCACTACTAAACTTCTATGATCGGGCAATCAGAGACCCGATTACATCATTTTATATTTTGGTTAATATAAGAATTCAGCGAAATTCTCTCACATTTGTTCAATTTACGTCGCTGATATTTCAGATAGCGTATTGGGCTCAGCGGCATCTCAAAGCGCAAGAAATGTGGAGTAAAATGCACTATTAAACTTCCAGGGTAGGGCAAACAGAGACCCGATAAGATCATTTTATATTATGGTTAATTTAAGAATTCAGCGCAATTCTATCACATTTGTTCCATTTACGTCGCTCCTATTTCAGATAGCGTATTGGGCTAAGCGGCATCTTAAAGCGCGTGGAATGGCGAGTAAAATGCACTATTACACTTCTAGGGTAGGGCAAACAGAGACCCGATTAGATCATTTTATATTATGGTTAATTTAAGAATTCACCGAAATTCTATCACGTTTGTTCAATTTACGTCGCTCCTATTTCAGATAGCGTATTGGGCTAAGCGGCATCTCAAAGCCCATGAAATGGCGATTAAAATGCACTATTAAACTTCTAGGGTAAGGCAAACAGATACCCGATTAGATCATTTTATATTACGGTTAATATAAGAATTCAGCGTAATTCTATCACATTTGTTCAACTTACGTCGCTCCTATTTCAGATAGCGTACTGGGCTAGGCGGCATCTTAAAGCGCGTGGAAGGGCGAGTAAAATGCACTACTAAACTTCTAGGGTAGGGCAAACAGAGACCCGATTAGGTCATTTTATATTACGGTTAATATAAGAATGCAGCGTAATTCTATCACATTTGCTCAACTTTCGTCGCTCCTATTTCAGATAGCGTACAGGGCCAGGCGGCATCTTAAAGCGCGTGGAAGGGCGAGTAAAATGCACTACTAAACTTCTAGGATAGGGCAAACAGAAACCCGATTAGATCATTTTATATTATGGTTAATTTAAGAATTCAGCAAAATTCTATCACATTTGTTCAGTTTACGTCACTCCTATTTCAGATAGCGTACTGGGCTAGGCGGCATCTTAAAGCGCGTGGAAGGGTGAGTAAAATGCACTACTAATCTTCCATGATAGGGCAATCAGAGACCCGATTAGATCATTTTATATTTTGTTTTATATAAGATTTCAGGGAAATTCTATCACATTTGTTCAATTTACGTCGCTCCTATTTCAGATAGCATATTGGGCTAAGCGGCACCTCAAAGCGCATTAAATGGCGAGTGAAATGCAATGTTAAACTTCTAGGGTAGGGCAAACAGAGACCCGATTAGATCATTTTATATTACGGTCAATTTAAGAATTCAGCATAATTCTTTCTCATTTCTTCAATTTACGTCGCTCCTATTTCAGATAGCTTATTGGTCTTAGCGGCATCTCGAAGCGCATGAAATGACAAGTGAAATGCACTATTAAACTTCTAGGGTAGGGCAAATAGAGACCCGATTAGATCATTTTATATTATGGTTAATTTAAGAATTCAGCGAAATTCTATCACATTTGTTCAATTTACGTGGCTCCTATTAAAGATAGCGTATTGGGCTAAGCGGCATCCGAAAGCGCATGAAGTGGCTAGTAAAATGCACTATTAAACTTCTAGGGTAGGGCGAACAAAGACCCGGTTAAATCATTTTATATTATGGTTAATTTAAGAATTCAGCGAAATTCTATCACATTTGTTCAATTTACGTCGCTACTATTTCAGATAGCGTACTGGGCTAGGCGGCATCTTAATGCGCGTGGAATGGCGAGTAACATCCACTATTAAACTTCTAGGCTAGGGCGAACAGAGACCCGATTAAATCATTTTATATTTTGGTTAATATAAGAATTCAGCGAAATTCTATCACATTTGTTCAATTTACGTCGCTCCTATTTCAGATAGCGTATTGGGCTAAGCGGCATCTCAAAGCCCATGAAATGGCGATTAAAATAGACTATTAAACTTCTAGGGTAAGGCAAACAGATACCCGATTAGATCATTTTATATTACGGTTAATATAAGAATTCAGCGTAATTCTATCACATTTGTTCAACTTACGTCGCTCCTATTTCAGATAGCGTACTGGGCTAGGCGGCATCTTAAAGCGCGTGGAAGGGCGAGTAGAATGCACTACTAAACTTCTACGGTAGGGCAAACAGAGACCCGATTAGATCATTTTATATTACGGTTAATATAAGAATTCAGCGAAATTCTATCACATTTGTTCAATTTACGTCGTTCCTATTTCAGATAGCGTACTGGGCTAGGCGGCATCTTAAAGCGCGTGGAAATGCGAGTAAAATGCACTATTAAACTTCTATGATAGGGCAATCAGAGACCCGATTAGATCATTTTATATAACGGTTAATATAAGAATTCAGCGTAATTCTATCACATTTGTTCAACTTACGTCGCTCCTATTTCAGATAGCGCACTGGGCTAGGCGGCATCTTAAAGCGCGTGGAAATGCGAGTAAAATGCACTACTAAACTTCTATGATAGGGCAAACAGAGACCCGATTAGATCATTTTATATAATGGTTAATTTAAGAATTCAGCAAAATCCTATCACATTTGTTCAACTTACGTCGCTCCTATTTCAGATAGCGTACTGGGCTAGGCGGCATCTTAAAGCGCGTGGAAGGGCGAGTAAAATGCACTACTAAACTTCTAGGGTAGGGCAAACAGAGACCCGATTAGGTCATTTTATATTACGGTTAATATAAGAATGCAGCGTAATTCTATCACATTTGCTCAACTTTCGTTGCTCCTATTTCAGATAGCGTACAGGGCCAGGCGGCATCTTAAAGCGCGTGGAAGGGCGAGTAAAATGCACTACTAAACTTCTAGGATAGGGCAAACAGAAACCCGATTAGATCATTTTATATTATGGTTAATTTAAGAATTCAGCAAAATTCTATCACATTTGTTCAGTTTACGTCACTCCTATTTCAGATAGCGTACTGGGCTAGGCGGCATCTTAAAGCGCGTGGAAGGGTGAGTAAAATGCACTACTAATCTTCCATGATAGGGCAATCAGAGACCCGATTAGATCATTTTATATTTTGTTTTATATAAGATTTCAGGGAAATTCTATCACATTTGTTCAATTTACGTCGCTCCTATTTGAGATAGCATATTGGGCTAAGCGGCACCTCAAAGCGCATTAAATGGTGAGTGAAATGCAATGTTAAACTTCTAGGGTAGGGCAAACAGAGACCCGATTAGATCATTTTATATTACGGTCAATTTAAGAATTCAGCATAATTCTTTCTCATTTCTTCAATTTACGTCGCTCCTATTTCAGATAGCTTATTGGTCTTAGCGGCATCTCGAAGCGCATGAAATGACAAGTGAAATGCACTATTAAACTTCTAGGGTGGGGCAAATAGAGACCCGATTAGATCATTTTATATTATGGTTAATTTAAGAATTCAGCGAAATTCTATCACATTTGTTCAATTTACGTGGCTCCTATTAAAGATAGCGTATTGGGCTAAGCGGCATCCGAAAGCGCATGAAGTGGCTAGTAAAATGCACTATTAAACTTCTAGGGTAGGGCGAACAAAGACCCGGTTAAATCATTTTATATTATGGTTAATTTAAGAATTCAGCGAAATTCTATCACATTTGTTCAATTTACGTCGCTACTATTTCAGATAGCGTACTGGGCTAGGCGGCATCTTAATGCGCGTGGAATGGCGAGTAACATCCACTATTAAACTTCTAGGCTAGGGCGAACAGAGACCCGATTAAATCATTTTATATTTTGGTTAATATAAGAATTCAGCGAAATTCTATCACATTTGTTCAACTTACGTCGCTCCTATTTCAGATAGCGTATTGGGCTAAGCGGCATCTCAAAGCGCATGAAATGGCGAGTATAATGCACTATTAAACTTCTAGGATAAGGCAAACAGAGACCCGATTAGATCATTTTATATTACGGTTAATATAAGAATTCAGCGAAATTCTATCACATTTGTTCAATTTACGTCGCTCACGTTTCATACAGCGTATTGGGCTAAGCGGCATCTCAAAGCGCATGAAATGGCGAGTAAAATGCACTATTAAACTTCTAGGGTAGGGCAAACAGAGACCCGATTAGATCATTTTATATTACGGTCAATTTAAGAATTCAGCATAATTCTTTCTCATTTCTTCAATTTACGTCGCTCCTATTTCAGATAGCTTATTGGTCTTAGCGGCATCTCGAAGCGCATGAAATGACAAGTGAAATGCACTATTAAAGTTCTAGGGTAGGGCAAACAGAGACCCGACTAGATCATTTTATATTATGGTTAATTTAAGAATTCAGCGAAATACTATCACATCCGTTCAATTTACGTCGCTCCTATTTCAGATAGCGTATTGGGCAAAGCGGCATCTCAAAGCGCATGAAATGACGAGTAAAATGCACTATTAAGCTTCTAGGGTAGGACAAGCAGTGACCCGATTAGATCATTTTATATTATGGTTAATTTAAGAATTCAGCAAAATTCTATCACATTTGTTCAATTTAGGTCGCTCCTATTTCAGATAGCGTACTGGGCTAGGCGGCATCTTAATGCGCGTGGAATGGCGAGTAACATCCACTATTAAACTTCTAGGCTAGGGCGAACAGAGACCCGATTAGATCATTTTACATTATGGTTAATAAACGAATTCAGCGAAATTCTATCACATTTGTTCAACTTACGTCGCTCCTATTTCAGATAGCGTATTGGGCTAAGCGGCATCTCAAAGCGCATGAAATGGCGAGTAAAATGCACTAGTAAACTTCTAGGGTAGGGCAAACAGAGACCCGATTAGATCATTTTATATTATGGTTAATTTAAGAATTCAGCAATATTCTATCACATTTGTTCAATTTACGTCGCTCCTATTTCAGATAGCGTACTGGGCTAGGCGTCAGCTTAAAGCGCGTGGAATGGCGAGTAAAATGCACTATTAAACTTCTATGATAGGGCAATCAGAGACCCGATTAAATCATTTTATATTTTGGTTAATATAAGAATTCAGCGAAATTCTATCACATTTGTTCAACTTACGTCGCTCCTATTTCAGATAGCGTATTGGGCTAAGCGGCATCTCAAAGCGCGTGGAATGGCGAGTAAAATGCACTATTAAACTTCTAGGGTAGGGCAAACAGAGACCCGATTAGATCATTTTATATTATGGTTAATATAAGAATTCAGCGAAATTCTATCACATTTGTTCAATTTACGTCGCTCACGTTTCATATAGCGTATTGGGCTAAGCGGCATGTCAAAGCGCATGAAATGGCGAGTAAAATGCACTATTAAACTTCTAGGGTAGGGCAAACAGAGACCCGACTAGATCATTTTATATTATGGTTAATTTAAGAATTCAGCGAAATACTATCACATTCGTTAAATTTACGTCGCTCCTATTTCAGATAGCGTACTGGGCTAGGCGTCAGCATAAAGCGCGTGGAATGGCGAGTAAAATGCACTATTAAACTTCTACGATAGGGCAATCAGAGACCCGATTAGATCATTTTATATTTTGGTTAATATAAGAATTCAGCGAAATTCTATCACATTTGTTCAATTTATATCGCTCCTATTTCAGATAGCGTATTGGGCTAAGCGGTATCTCAAAGCGCATGAAGCGTCGAGTGAAATGCACTATTAAAGTTCTAGGGTAGGGCAAACAGAGACCCGACTAGATCATTTTATATTATGGTTAATTTAAGAATTCAGCGAAATACTATCACATTCGTTCAATTTACGTCGCTCCTATTTCAGATAGCGTATTGGGCAAAGCGGCATCTCAAAGCGCATGAAATGACGAGTAAAATGCACTGTTAAGCTTCTAGGGTAGGACAAGCAGTGACCCGATTAGATCATTTTATATTATGGTTAATTTAAGAATTCAGCAAAATTCTATCACATTTGTTCAATTTAGGTCGCTCCTATTTCAGATAGCGTACTGGGCTAGGCGGCATCTTAATGCGCGTGGAATGGCGAGTAACATCCACTATTAAACTTCTAGGCTAGGGCGAACAGAGACCCGATTAGATCATTTTACATTATGGTTAATAAACGAATTCAGCGAAATTCTATCACATTTGTTCAACTTACGTCGCTCCTATTTCAGATAGCGTATTGGGCTAAGCGGCATCTCAAAGCGCATGAAATGGCGAGTAAAATGCACTAGTAAACTTCTAGGGTAGGGCAAACAGAGACCCGATTAGATCATTTTATATTATGGTTAATTTAAGAATTCAGCAATATTCTATCACATTTGTTCAATTTACGTCGCTCCTATTTCAGATAGCGTACTGGGCTAGGTGTCAGCTTAAAGCGCGTGGAATGGCGAGTAAAATGCACTATTAAACTTCTATGATAGGGCAATCAGAGACCCGATTAAATCATTTTATATTTTGGTTAATATAAGAATTCAGCGAAATTCTATCACATTTGTTCAACTTACGTCGCTCCTATTTCAGATAGCGTATTGAGCTAAGCGGCATCTCAAAGCGCATGAAATGAGGAGTGAAATGCACTATTAAACTTCTAGGGTAGGGCGAACAGAGACCCGATTAGATCATTTTACATTAAGCTTAATATAAGAATTCACGGAAATTCTATCACATTTGTTCAGTTTACGTCTTCCTATTTCAGATAGCGTATTGGGCTAGGCGGCATCTCATAGCGCATGAAATGGCGAGTAAGATGTACTATTAAACTTCTAGGATAAGGCAAACAGAGAACCGATTAGATCATTTTATATTACGGATAATATAAGAATTCAGCGTAATTCTATCACATTTGTTCAACTTACGCCGCACCTGCTTGAGATAGCGTACTGGGCTAGGCGGCATCTTAAAGCGCGTGGAAGGGCGAGTAAAATGCACTATTAAACTTCTAGGGTAGGGCAAACAGAGACCCGATTAGATCATTTTATATTATGGATAATTTCAGAATTCAGCGAAATTCTATCACATTTGTTCAATTTACGTCGCTCCTATTTCAGATAGCGTATTGGGCTAAGCGGCATCTCAAAGCGCATGAAATGGCGAGTAAAATGCACTATTATACTTCTAGGCTAGGGCCAACAGAGACCCGATTAGATCATTTTATATTACGGATAATATAAGAATTCAGGGAAATTCTATCACATTTGTTCAACTTACGCCGCACCTGCTTGAGATAGCGTACTGGGCTAGGCGGCATCTTAAAGCGCGTGGAAGGGCCAGTAAAATGCACTATTAAACTTCTAGGCTAGGGCGAACAGAGACCCGATTAGATCATTGTATATTATGGTTAATTTAAGAATTCAACGAAATTCTATCACATTTGTTCAATTTATGTCGCTCCTATTTCAGATAGCATATTGGGCTAAGCGGCATCTCAAAGCGCATGAAATTACGAGTGAAATGCACTATTAAACTTCTAGGGTAGGGCGAACAGAGACCCGATTAGATCATTTTATATTTTGGTTAATATAAGGATTCAGCGAAATTCTATCACATTTGTTCAATTTACGTCGCTCCTATTTCAGATAGCGTACTGGGCTAGGCGTCAGCTTAAAGCGCGTGGAATGGCGAGTACAATGCACTATTAAACTTCTATGATAGGGCAATCAGAAACCCGATTAGATCATTTTATAATTTGGTTATTATAAGAATTCAGCGAAATTCTATCACATTTCTTCAATTGACGTCTCTCCTATTTCAGATAGCGCAGTGTGCTAAGCGGCATCTCAAAGCGCATGAAATGATGAGTGAAATGCACTATTAAACTTCTAGGGTAAGGCAAAGAGAGTCCCGATTAGATCATTTTATATTACGGTTAATATAAGAATTCAGCGAAATTCTATCACATTTGTTCAATTTACGTCGCTCCTATTTCAGATAGCGTACTGGGCTAGGCGGCACCTTAAAGCGCGTGGAATGGCGAGTATAATGCACTATTAAACTTCTACGATAGGGCAATCAGGGACCCGATCAGATCATTTTATATTTTGTTTAATATAAGATTTCAGGGAAATTCTATCACATTTGTTCAATTTACGTCGCTCCTATTTCAGATAGCGTATTGGGCTAAGCGGCATCTCAAAGCGCATGAAATGGCGAGTGCAATGCAATATTAAACTTCTAGGGTAGGGCGAACAGAGACCCGATTAGATCATTTTACATTAATGTTAATTTAAGAATTCAGGGAAATTCTATCACATTTGTTCAATTTACGTCGCTCCTATTTCAGATAGCGTATTCGGCTAAGCGGCATCTCAAAGCGCATGAAATGATGAGTGAAATGCACTATTAAACTTCTGTGATAGGGCAATCAGAGACCCGATTAGATCATTTTATATTTTGGTTAATATATGAATTCAGCGAAATTCTATCACATTTGTTCAATTTACGTCGCTCATATTTCAGATAGCGTATTGGGCTGAGCGGCATCTCAGAGCGCATGAAATGTCGAGTAAAATGCACTATTATACTTCTAGTTTAGGGCAAACAGAGACCCGATTAGATCATTTTGTATTATGGTTAATTTAAGAATTCAGCAAAATTCTATCACATTTGTTCAATTTACCGTCGGTCCTATTTAAGATAGCGTATTTGGCTAAGCAGCATCTCAAAGCGCACGGAATGTCGAATAAAATGCACTATTAATCTTCTAGGCTAGAGCAAACAGAGACCCGATTAGATCATTTTACATTAAGGTTAATATAAGAATTCAGGGAAATTCTATCACATTTGTTCAATTTACGTCGCTCCTATTTCAGATAGCGCATTGGGCTAAGCGGCATCTCAAAGCGCATGAGATGGCGAATAAAATGCACTATTAAACTTATAGGCTAGGGCGAACAGAGACCCGATTAGATCATTTTACATTACGGTTAATAAAAGAATTCAGCGAAATTCTATCACATTTGTTCAATTTACGTCTCTCCTATTTCAGATAGCGTAGTGGGCTAATCGGCATCTCAAAGCGCCTGAAATGACGAGTGAAATGCACTATTAAACTTCTAGGGTAAGGCAAAGAGAGACCCGATTAGATCATTTTATATTACGGTTAATATAAGAATTCAGCGTAATTCTATCACATTTGTTCAATTTACGTCGCTCCTATTTCAGATAGCGTATTGTGCTAAGCGGCATCTCAAAACGCATGAAATGGCGAGTAAAATGCACTATTAAACTTCTAGGGTAGGTCTAACAGAGACCCGATTAGATCATTTTATATTACCGTCAATTTAGGAATTCAGCAAAATTCTACCACATTTGTTCAATTTACGTCGCTCCTATTTCAGATAGCGTACTGGGCTAGGCGGCATCTTAAAGCGCGTGGATTGGCGAGTAAAATGCACTCTTAAACTTCTAGGCTAGGGCGAACAGAGACCCGATCAGATCATTTTACATTATGGTTAATAAAAGAATTCAGCGAAATTCTATCACATTTGCTCAACTTACGTCGCTCCTATTCCAGATAGCGTATTGGGCTATGCGGCATCTCAAAGCAGATGAAATGGCGAGTAAAATGCCCTATTAAACTTCTAGGGTAGGTCAAACAGAGACCCGATTAGATCATTTTATATTATGGTTAATTTAAGAATTCAGCAAAATTCTATCACATTTGTTCAATTTACGTCGCTCCTATTTCAGATAGCGTATTGGGCTAAGAGTCATCTCAAAGCGCATGAAATGGCGAGTAAAATGCACTATTAAACTTCTAGGGTAGGGCAAGCAGAGACCCGATTAGATCATTTTATATTTTGTTTAATATAAGATTTCAGGGAAATTCTATCGCATTTGTTCAATTTACGTCGCTCCTATTTCAGATAGCGTATTCGGCTAAGCGGCATCTCAAAGCGCATGAAATGTCGAATAAAATACACTCTTAAACTTCTAGGCTAGGTCAAACAGAGACCCGATTAGATCATTTTACATTATGGTTAATAAAAGAATTCAGCGAAACTCTATCACATTTTTTCAACTTACGTCGCTCCTATTTCCGATAGCGTATTGGGCTAAGCGGCAGCTCAAAGCGCATGAAATGGCGAGTAAAATGCAATATTAAGCTTCTAGGGTAGGGCAAACAGACACCCGATTAGATCATTTTATATTATGGTTAATTTAAGAATTCAGCGAAATTCTATCACATTTGTTCAATTTACGTCGCTCCTATTTCAAATAGCGTATTGTGCTAAGCGGCATCTCAAAGCGCATGAAATGGCGAGTGATATGCACTATTAGACTTCTATGGTAGGGCGAACAGAGACACGATTACATCATTTTACATTAAGGTTAATATAAGAATTCAGGGAAATTCTATCACATTTGTTCAATTTACGTCGCTCGTATTCCAGATAGCGTATTGGGCTATACGGCATCTTAAAGCACATGAAATGGCGAGTAAAATGCACTACCAAACTTCTATGATAGGGCAAACAGAGGGCCGATTACATCATTTTATATTACGGTCAATATAAGAATTCAGCGTAATTCTATCACATTTGTTCAACTTACGTAGCTCCTATTTCAGATACCGTACTCGGCTAGGCGGCATCATAAAGCGCGTGGAATGGCGAGTAAAATGCACTATTAAACTTCTATGATAGGGCAATCAGAGACCCGATTAGATCATTTTATATTTTGTTTAATATAAGATTTCAGGGAAATTCTATCGCATTTGTTCAATTTACGTCGCTCCTATTTCAGATAGCGTATTGGGCCAAGCGGCATCTGAAGGCGCATGAAATGGCGAGTAAAATGCACTATTAAACTTCTAGGGTAGCGCAAACAGATACCCGATTAAATCATTTTATATTATGGTTAATTTAAGATGTCAGCAAAATTTTATCACATTTGTTCAATTTACGTCGCTCCTATTTCAGATAGCGTACTGGGCTAGGCGGCATCTTAAAGCGCGTGGAATGGCGAGTAGAATGCACTATTAAACTTCTAGGCTAGGGCGAACAGAGACCAGATTAGATCATTTTATATTCTGGTTAATAAAATAATTCAGCGAAATTCTATCACATTTGTTCAACTTTCGTCGCTCATATTTCAGATAGCGTATTGGGCTAAGCGGCATCTGAAGGCGCATGAAATGGCGAGTAAAATGCACTATTAAACTTCTAGGGTAGGGCAAACAGATACCCGATTAAATCATTTTATATTATGGTTAATTTAAGATGTCAGCAAAATTTTATCACATTTGTTCAATTTACGTCGCTCCTATTTCAGATAGCGTATTGGGCAAAGCGGCATCTCAAAGCGTATGAAATGGCGAATAAAATGCACTATTAAAGTTCTAGGCTAGGGCGAACAGAGATCCGATTAGATCATTTTACATTATGGTTAATAAATGAATTCAGCGAAATTCTATCACATTTGTTCAACTTATATCGCTCCTATTTCAGATAGCGTATTGGGCTAAGCGGCATCTCAAAGTGCATGAAATGGCGAGTGAAATGCACTATTAGACTTCTATGGTAGGGCGAACAGAGACCCGATTAGATCATTTTACATTAAGGTTAATATAAGTATTCAGCGAGATTCTATCACATTTGTTCAATTTACGTCGCTCCTATTTCAGATAGCGTATTTGGCTAAGCGGCATCTCAAAGCGCATGCTATGACGAGTGATATGCACTATTAAACTTCAAGGGTAGGGCAAACAGGGACCCGGTTAGATCATTTTATATTATGGTTAATTTAAGAATTCAGCGAAATTCTATCACATTTGTTCAACTTACGTCGCTCCTATTTCAGATAGCGTACTGGGCTAGGCGGCATCTTAAAGCGCGTGGAATGGCGAGTAAAATGCACTACTAAACTTCTATGATAGGGCAATCAGAGACCCGATTAGATCATTTTATATTTTGGTTAATATAAGAATTCAGCGAAATTCTATCACATTTGTTCAATTTACGTCGCTCCTATTACAGATAGCTTATTGTGCTTAGCGGCATCTCAAAGCGCATGAAGTGACGAGTGAAATGCACTATTAAACTTCTAGGGTAGGGCAAACAGAGACCCGATTATATCATTTTACATTATGGTTCATGTAAGAATTCAGTGAAATTCTATCACATTTGTTCAATTTACGTCGCTCCTATTTCAGATAGCTTATTGGGCTTAGCGGCATCTCAAAGCGCATGAAGTGACGAGTGAAATGCACTATTAAACTTCTAGGGTAGGGCAAACAGGGACCCGATTAGAGCATTTTATATTATGGTTAATTTAAGAATTCAGCAAAATTCTATCACATTTGTTCAACTTACGTCGCTCCTATTTCAGACAGCGTACTGGGCTAGGCGGCATCTTAAAGCGCGTGGTATTGCGAGTAAAATGCACTACTAAACTTCTATGATAGGGCAATCAGAGACCCGATTAGATCATTTTATATTTTGGTTAATATAAGAATTCAGCGAAATTCTATCACATTTGTTCAATTTCCATCGCTCCTATTACAGATAGCTTATTGGGCTCAGCGGCATCTCAAAGCGCATGAAATGGCGAGCAAAATGCACTATTAAACTTCTAGGGTAGGGCAAACAGAGACCCGATTAGATCATTTTATGTTATGGTTAATTTAAGAATTCAGCGAAATTCTATCACATTTGTTCAACTTACGTCGCTCCTATTTCGAATAGCGTATTGGGCTAAGCGGCATCTCAAAGCGCATGAAATGGCGAGCAAAATGCACTATTAAACTTCTAGGGTAGGGCAAACAGAGACCCGATTAGATCATTTTGTACTATGGTTAATTTAAGAATTCAGCAAAATTCTATCACATTTGTTCAATTTACGTCGCTCCTATTGCAGATAGCGAACTGGGCTATGCGGCATCTTAAAGCGCTCGGAATGGCGAGTAAAATGCACTATTAAACTTCTATGCTAGGGCAATCAGAGACCCGATTAGATCATTTTATATTTTGGTTAATATAAGAATTCAGTGAAATTCTATCACATTTGTTCAATTTACGTCGCTCCTATTTCAGATAGCGTTTTTTTTTTTTTTTTTTTTTTTTTTTTTTTTTTTTTTTTTTTTTTTTTTTTTTTTTTTTTTTTTTTTTTTTTTTTTTTTTTTTTTTTTTTTTTTTTTTACATTATGGTTAATAAAAGAATTCAGCGAAATTCTATCACATTTGTTCAACTTATATGGCTCCTATCTCAGATAGCGTATTAGGCTAGCGGCATCTCAAAGCGCATGAAACGACGAGTAAAATGCACTATTAAAGTTCTAGGGTAGGGCAAACAGAGACCCGATTAGATCATTTTATATTATGGTTAATTTAAGAATTGAGCGAAATTCTATCACATTTGTTCAACTTACGTCGCTCCTAATTTAGATGGCGTACTGGGCTAGGCGGCATCTTAAAGCGCGTGGAATGGCGAGTAAAATGCACTACTAATCTTCTATGATAGGGCAATCAGGGACCCGATTAGATCATTTCATATTTTGTATAATATCAGATTTCAGGGAATTTGTATCACATTTGTTCAATTTACGTCGCTCCTAATTCAGATAGCGTATTCGGCTAAGCGGCATCTCAAAGCGCATGAAATGGCGAATGAAATGCACTCTTTTACTTCTAGGCTAGGGCGAACAGAGACCCGATCAGATCATTTTACATTATGGTTAATAAAAGAATTCAGCGAAATTCTATCACATTTGTTCAACTTACGTCGCTCCTATTTCAGATAGCGTATTGGGCTAGGCGGCATCTCAAAGAGCATGAAATGGCGAGTAAAATGCACTATTAGACTTCTACGGTAGGGCGAACAGAGACCCGATTAAATCATTTTATATTATGGTTAAATTATGAATTCAGCGTAATTCTATCACATTTGTTCAATTTACGTCGCCCCTATTTCAAATAGCGTATTGTGCTAAGCGGCATCTCAAAGCGCATGAAAGGGCGAGTGAAATGCACCATTAGACTTCTATGGTAGGGCGAACAGAGACCCGATTAGATCATTTTACATTAAGGTTAATATAAGAATTCAGGGAAATTCTATCACATTTGATCAATTTACGTCGCTCCTATTCCAGATAGCGTATTGGGCTAAGCGGCATCTCAAAGCGCATGAAATGGCGAGTAAAATGCACAATTAAACTACTAGGGTAGGGCAAACAGAGACCCGATTAGAACATTTTATATTGTGGTTAATTTAAGCATTCAGCAAAATTCTATCACATTTGTTCAATTTACGTCGCTCCTATTTCAGATAGCGTATTGGGCTAAGCGGCACCTCAAAGCGCATGAAATGGCGAGTAAAATGCACTATCAAACTTCTAGGATAAGGCAAACAGAGACCCGATTAGATCATTTTATATTACGGTTAATATAAGAATTCAGCGTAATTCTATCACATTTGTTCAACTTACGTCGCTCCTATTTCAGGTAGCGTACTGGGCTCGGCGGCATCTTAAAGCGCGTGGAATGGCGAGTAAAATGCACTATTAAACATCTAGGATAAGGCAAACAGAGACCCGATTAGATCATTTTATATTACGGTTAATATAAGAATTCAGCGTAATTCTATCACATTTGTTCAATTTACGTCGCCCCTATTTCAAATAGCGTATTGTGCTAAGCGGCATCTCAAAGCGCATGAAATGGCGACTAAAATGCACTATTAAACTTCTAGGGTAGGGCAAGCAGAGACCCGATTAGATAATTTTATATTATGGTTAATTTAAGAATTCCGCAAAATTCTATCACATTCGTTCAATTAAGGTCGCTCCTATTTCAGATAGCGTACTGGGATAGGCGGCATCTTAAAGCGCGTGGAATGCCGAGTAAAATCCACTATTAAACTTCTAGGCTAGGGCGAACAGAGACCAGATTAGATCATTTTACATTCTGGTTAATAAAATAATTCAGCGAAATTCTATCACATTTGTTCAACTTTCGTCGCTCATATTTCAGATAGCGTATTGGGCTAAGCGGCCTCTCAAAGCGCATGAAATGGCGAGTAAAATGCACTATTAAACTTCTAGGGTAGGGCAATCAGTGACCCGATTAGATCATTTTATATTATAGTTAATTTAAGAATTCAGCAAAATTCTATCACATTTGTTCAATTTACGTCGCTCCTATTTCAGATAGCGCATTGCGCTACGCGGCATCTCAAAGCGCATGAAATGGCGAGTAAAATGCACTATCAAACTTCTAGGATAAGGCAAACAGAGACCCGATAAGATCATTTTATATTACGGTTAATATAAGAATTCAGCGTAATTCTATCACATTTGTTCAACTTACGTCGCCCCTATTTCAGGTAGCGTACTGGGCTAGGCGGCATCTTAAAGCGCGTGGAATGGCGAGTAAAATGCTCTATTAAACTTCTAGGATAAGGCAAACAGAGACCCGATTAGATCATTTTATATTACGGTTAATATAAGAATGCGGCGTAATTCTTTCACATTTTTTCAATTTACGTCGCTGCGATTCCAGATAGCTTATTGTGCTTAGCGGCATCTCAAAGCGCATGAAATGACGAGTGAAATGCACTATTAAACTTCTAGGGTAGGGCAAACAGAGACCCGATTAGATCATTTTATATTATGGTTAATTTAAGAATTCAGCAAGATTCTATCACATTTGTTGAATTTACGTCGCTCCTATTTCAAATAGCGTATTGGGCTAAGCGCCATCACAAAGCGCATGAAATGGCGAGTGAAATGCACTATTAGACTTCTATGGTAGGGCGAACAGAGACCCGATTGGTTCATTTTACATTAAGGTTAATATAAGGATTCACGAAAATTCTATCACATTTGTTCAATTTACGTCGCTCCTATTTCAGATAGCGTATTGGGCTATGCGGCATCTCAAAGCGCATGAAATGGCGAGTAAAATGCACTATTAAAGTTCAATGGTAGGGCGAACAGAGACCCGATTAGATCATTTTACATTAAGGTTAATATAAGGATTCACGGAAATTCTATCACATTTGTTCAATTTACGTCGCTCCTATTTCAGACAGCGTATTGGGCTAAGCGGCATCTCAATGCGTATGAAATGGTGAGTAAAATGCACTATTAAACTTCTAGGATAAGGCAAACAGAGACCCGATTAGATCATTTTATATTACGGTTAATATAAGAATTCAGCGTAATTCTATCACATTTGTTCAACTTACGTCGCTCCTCTTTCAGATAGCGTACTGGGCTAGGCGGCATCCTAAAGCGCGTGGAATGGCGAGTAAAATGCACTATTAAACTTCTATGATAGGGCTATCAGAGACCCGATTAGATCATTTTATATTTTGGTTAATATAAGAATTCAGTGAAATTCTATCACATTTGTTCAATTTACGTCGCTCCTATTTCAGTTAGCGTATTGGGCTAAGCGGCATCTCAAAGCGCATGAAATGGCGAGTAAAATGCACTATTAAACTTCTAGGGTAGGGCAAACAGAGACCCGATTAGATCATTTTATATTATGGTTAATTTAAGAATTCAGCAAGATTCTATCACATTTGTTGAATTTACGTCGCTCCTATTCCAGATAGCGTACTGGGCTAGGCGGCATCTTAAAGCGCATGAAATGGCGAGTGAAATGCACTATAAGACTTCTATGGTAGGGCGAACAGAGACCAGATTAGATCATTTTACATTCTGGTTAATAAAATAATTCAGCGAAATTCTATCACATTTGTTGAACTTTCGTCGCTCGCATTTCAGATAGCGTATTGAGCTAAGCGGCATCTCGAAGCGCATGAAATGGCGAGTATAATGCACTATTAAACTTCTAGGATAAGGCAAACAGATACCCGATTAGATCATTTTATATTACGGTTAATATAAGAATGCAGCGTAATTCTATCACATTCATTCAAGTTACGTCGCTCCTATTTCAGATAGCGTACTGGGCTAGGCGGCATCTTAAAGCGCGTGGAATGGCGAGTAAAATGCACTACTAATCTTCTATGATAGGGCAATCAGAGACCCGATTAGATCATTTTATATTTTGTTTAATATAAGATTTCAGGGAAATTCTATCACATTTGTTCAATTTACGTCGCTCCTATTTCAGATAGCGTATTGGGCTAAGCGGCAACTGAAAGCGCATGAAATGACGAGTGAAATGCACTATTAAACTTCTAGTGTAGGGCGAACAGAGACCCGATTAGATCATTTTACATTAAGGTTAATATAAGAATTCAGGGAAATTCTATCACATTTGATCAATTTACGTCGCTCCTATTTCAGATAGCGTATTGGGCTACGCGGCATCACAAAGCGCATGAAATGGCGAATAAAATGCACTATTAAACTTCTAGGCTAGGGCGAACAGAG
Source organism: Macropis europaea (assembly GCA_916610135.2). NCBI lineage: Eukaryota > Metazoa > Arthropoda > Insecta > Hymenoptera > Melittidae > Macropis > Macropis europaea. Next base: position 19,996 of record CAKAJE020002160.1, read on the forward strand.
AACCGATTAGATCATTTTACATTCTGGTTAATAAAATAATTCAGCGAAATTCTATCACATTTGTTCAACTTTCGTTGCTCCTATTTCAGATAGCGTATTGGGTTAAGCGGCATCTCAAAGCGCATGATATGGCGAGTAAAATGCACTATTAAACTTCTAGGGTAGGGCAAACAGAGACCCGATTAGATCATTTTCTATTATGGTTAATTTAAGAATTCAGCAAAATTCCACCACATTTGTTCAATTTACGTCGCTCCTATTTCGGATAGCGTACTGGGCTAGGCGGCATCCTAAAGCGCGTGGAGTGGCGAGTAAAATGCACTATTAAAGTTGTATGATAGGGCAATCAGAGACGCGATTAGATCATTTTATATTTTGTTTAATACAAGATTTCAGGGAAATTCTATCACATTTGTTCAATTCGTGTCGCTGATATTTCAGATAGCGTATTGGGCGAAGCGGCATCTCAAAGCGCATGAAATGGCGAGTAAAATGCACTATTAAACTCCTAGGGTAGGGCAAACAGAGACCCGATTAGATCATTTTATATTATGGTTAATTTAAGAATTGAGCGAAATTCTATCACATTCGTTCAATTTAGGTCGCTCCTATTTCAGATAGCGTATTGGGCTAAGCGGCATCTCAAAGCGCATGAAATGGCGAGTGAAATGCACTATAAGACTTCTATGGTAGGGCGAACAGAGACCAGATTAGATCATTTTACATTCTGGTTAATAAAATAATTCAGCGAAATTCTATCACATTTGTTCAACTTTCGTCGCTCCTATTTCAGATAGCGTATTGAGCTAAGCGGCATCTCGAAGCGCATGAAATGGCGAGTATAATGCAATATTAAACTTCTAGGATAGGGCAAACAGATACCCGGTTAGATCATTTTATATTACGGTTAATATAAGAATTCAGCGTAATTCTATCACATTTGTTCATCTTACGTCGCTCCTATTTCAGATAGCGTACTGGGCTAGGCGGCATCTTAAAGCGCGTGGAAGGGCGAGTAAAATGCAATACTAAACATCTATGATACAGTAATCAGAGACCCGATTACATCATTTTATATTTTGTTTAATATAAGATATCAGGGAAATTCTATCACATTTGTTCAATTTACGTCGCTCCTATTTCAGATAGCGTATTGGGCTAAGCGGCATCTCAAAGCGCATGAAATGGCGAATAAAATGCACTATTAAACTTCTAGGCTAGGGCGAACAGAGACACGATTCGATCATTTTACATTATGGTTAATAAAAGAATTCAGCGAAATTCTATCACATTTGTTCAACTTACGTCGCTCCTATTTCAGATAGCGTACTGGGCTAGGCGCCATCTTAAAGCGCGTGGAATGGCGACTAAAATGCACAGCTCAACTTTTATGATAGGGCAATCAGAGACCCGATTAGCTCATTTTATATTATGTTTAATATAAGATTTCATGGAAATTCTATCACATTTGTTCAATTTACGTCGCTCCTATTTCAGATAGCTTATTGGGCTAAGCGGCATGTCAAAGCGCATGAAATGACGAGTGAAATGCACTGTTAAACTTCTAGGGTAGGGCAAACAGAGACCCGATTAGATCATTTTATATTATGGTTAATTTAAGAATTCAGCAAAATTCTATCACATTTGTTCAACTTACGTCGCTCCTATTTCAGATAGCGTACTGGGCTAGGCGCCATCTTAAAGCGCGTGGAATGGCGAGTAAAATGCACTGCTCAACTTCTAGGCTAGGGCGAACAGAGACCCGATCAGATCATTTTACATTATGGTTAATAAAAGAATTCAGCGAAATTCTATCACATTTGTTCAACTTACGTCGTTCCTATTTCAGATAGCGTACTGGGCTAGGCGGCATCTTAAAGCGCGTGGAATGGCGAGTAAAATGCACTATTAAACTTCTATGATAGGGCAATCAGAGACCTGATTAAATCATTTTATATATTGGTTAATATAAGAATTCAACGAAATTTTATCACATTTGTAACATTTACGTCGCTCCTATTACAGATAGCTTATTGGGCTTAGGGGCATCTCAAAGCGCATGAAATGACGAGTGAAATGCACTATTAAACTTCTAGGGTCGGGCAAACAGAGACCCGATTAGATCATTTTATATTATGGTTAATTTAAGAATTCAGCAAAATTCTATCACATTTGCTCAATTTACGTCGCTCCTATTTCAGATAGCGTACTGGGCTAGGTGGCATCTTAAAGCGCGTGGAATGGCGAGTAAAATGCACTATTAAAATTCTATGATAAGGCAATCAGAGGCCCGTTTAGATCATTTTATATTATGGTTAATTTAAGAATTCTGCAAAATTCTATCACATTTGTTCAATTTACGTCGCTCCTATTTCAGATAGCGTACTGGGCTAGGCGGCATCTTAAAGCGGGTTGAATGGCGAGTAGAATGCACTATTAAAATTCTATGATAGGGCAATCAGAGACCCGATTAGATCATTTTATATTTTGGTTAATATAAGAATTCAGCGAAATTCTATCACATTTGTTCAATTTCCATCGCTCCTACTACAGATAGCTTATTGGGCTCAGCGGCATCTCAAAGCGCATGAAATGACGAGTGAAATGCACTATTAAACTTCTAGGCTAGGGCGAACAGGGACCCGAGCAGTTCATTTTACATTATGGTTAATAAAACAATTCAGCGAAATTCTATCACATTTGTTCAATTTAAGTCGCTCCTATTTGAAATAGCGTACCGGGCTCAGCGGCATCTCAAAGCGCATGAAATGGCGAGCAATATGCACTATTAAACTTCTAGGGTAGGGCAAACAGAGACCCGATTAGATCATTTTATGTTATGGTTAATTTAAGAATTCAGCGAAATTCTATCACATTTGTTCAACTTACGTCGCTCCTATTTCGAATAGCGTATTGGGCTAAGCGGCATCTCAGAGCGCATGAAATGGCGAGCAAAATGCACTATTAAACTTCTAGGGTAGGACAAACAGAGACCCGATTAGATCATTTTGTACTATGGTTAATTTAAGAATTCAGCAAAATTCTATCACATTTGTTCAATTTACGTCGCTCCTATTGCAGATAGCGAACTGGGCTATGCGGCATCTTAAAGCGCTCGGAATGGCGAGTAAAATGCACTATTAAACTTCTATGCTAGGGCAATCAGAGACGCGATTAGATCATTTTATATTACGGTTAATTTAAGAATTGAGCGAAATTCTATCACATTTGTTCAACTTACGTCGCTCCTAATTTAGATGGCGTACTGGGCTAGGCGGCATCTTAAAGCGCGTGGAATGGCGAGTAAAATGCACTACTAATCTTCTATGATAGGGCAATCAGGGACCCGATTAGATCATTTCATATTTTGTATAATATCAGATTTCAGGGAATTTGTATCACATTTGTTCAATTTACGTCGCTCCTAATTCAGATAGCGTATTCGGCTAAGCGGCATCTCAAAGCGCATGAAATGGCGAATGAAATGCACTCTTTTACTTCTAGGCTAGGGCGAACAGAGACCCGATCAGATCATTTTACATTATGGTTAATAAAAGAATTCAGCGAAATTCTATCACATTTGTTCAACTTACGTCGCTCCTATTTCAGATAGCGTATTGGGCTAGGCGGCATCTCAAAGAGCATGAAATGGCGAGTGAAATGCACTATTAGACTTCTATGGTAGGGCGAACAGAGACCCGATTAGATCATTTTACATTAAGGTTAATATAAGAATTCAGGGAAATTTTATCACATTTGATCAATTTACGTCGCTCCAATTCCAGATAGCGTATTGGGCTACGCGGCATCTCAAAGCGCATGAAATGGCGAGTAAAATGCACTATCAAACTTCTAGGATAAGGCAAACAGAGACACGATTAGATCATTTTATATTACGGTTAATATAAGAATTCAGCGTAATTCTATCACATTTGTTCAACTTACGTCGCTCCTATTTCAGGTAGCGTACTGGGCTAGGCGGTATCTTAAAGCGCGTGGAATGGCGAGTAAAATGCACTATTAAACTTCTAGGATAAGGCAAACAGAGACCCGATTAGATCATTTTATATTACGGTTAATATAAGAATTCAGCGTAATTCTATCACATTTGTTCAATTTACGTCGCCCCTATTTCAAATAGCGTATTGTGCTAAGCGGCATCTCAAAGCGCATGAAATGGCGACTAAAATGCACTATTAAACTTCTAGGGTAGGGCAAGCAGAGACCCGATTAGATAATTTAATATTATGGTTAATTTAAGAATTCCGCAAAATTCTATCACATTCGTTCAATTAAGGTCGCTCCTATTTCAGATAGCGTACTGGGATAGGCGGCATCTTAAAGCGCGTGGAATGCCGAGTAAAATCCACTATTAAACTTCTAGGCTAGGGCGAACAGAGACCAGATTAGATCATTTTACATTCTGGTTAATAAAATAATTCAGCGAAATTCTATCACATTTGTTCAACTTTCGTCGCTCATATTTCAGATAGCGTATTGGGCTAAGCGGCCTCTCAAAGCGCATGAAATGGCGAGTAAAATGCACTATTAAACTTCTAGGGTAGGGCAATCAGTGACCCGATTAGATCATTTTATATTATAGTTAATTTAAGAATTCAGCAAAATTCTATCACATTTGTTCAATTTACGTCGCTCCTATTTCAGATAGCGCATTGCGCTAAGCGGCATCTCAAAGCGCATGAAATGGCGAGCAAAATGCACTATCAAACTTCTAGGATAAGGCAAACAGAGACCCGATAAGATCATTTTATATTACGGTTAATATAAGAATTCAGCGTAATTCTATCACATTTGTTCAACTTACGTCGCTCCTATTTCAGGTAGCGTACTGGGCTAGGCGGCATCTTAAAGCGCGTGGAATGGCGAGTAAAATGCACTATTAAACTTCTAGGATAAGGCAAACAGAGACCCGATTAGATCATTTTATATTACGGTTAATATAAGAATGCGGCGTAATTCTTTCACATTTGTTCAATTTACGTCGCTGCGATTCCAGATAGCTTATTGTGCTTAGGGGCATCTCAAAGCGCATGAAATGACGAGTGAAATGCACTATTAAACTTCTAGGGTAGGGCAAACAGAGACCCGATTAGATCATTTTATATTAAGGTTACTTTAAGAATTCAGCGAAATTCTATCACATTTGTTCAATTTACGTCGCTCCTATTTCAAATAGCGTATTGGGCTAAGCGCCATCACAAAGCGCATGAAATGGCGAGTGAAATGCACCATTAGACTTCTATGGTAGGGCGAACAGAGACCCGATTAGATCATTTTACATTAAGGTTAATATAAGGATTCACGGATATTCTATCACATTTGTTCAATTTACGTCGCTCCTATTTCAGATAGCGTATTGGGCTATGCGGCATCTCAAAGCGCATGAAATGGCGAGTAAAATGCACTATTAAAGTTCAATGGTAGGGCGAACAGAGACCCGATTAGATCAATTTACAATAAGGTTAATATAAGGATTCACGGAAATTCTATCACATTTGTTCAATTTACGTCGCTCCTATTTCAGACAGCGTATTGGGCTAAGCGGCCTCTCAAAGCGCATGAAATGGCGAGTAAAATGCACTATTAAACTTTTAGGATAAGGCAATCAGAGACCAGATTAGATCATTCTATATTACGGTTAATATAAGAATTCAGCGTAATTCTATCACATTTGTTCATCTTACGTCGCTCCTATTTCAGATAGCGTACTGGGCTAGGCGGCATCTTAAAGCGCGTGGAATGGCGAGTAAAATGCACTGTTAAACTTCAATGATAGGGCAGTCAGAGACCCGATTAGATCATTTTATATTTTGTTTAATATAAGATTTCAGGAAAATCTTATCACATTTGTTCTATTTACGTCGCTCCTATTTCAGTTAGCGTATTGGGCTAACCGGCATCTCAAAGCGCATGGAATGGCGAATAAAATGGACTATTAAACTTCTAGGGTAGGGCAAACAGAGACCCGATTAGATCATTTTATATTACGGTTAATATAAGAATTCAGCGTAATTCTATCACATTTCTTCAAATTACGTCGCTCCTATTTCAGATAGCGTATTGGGCTGAGCGGCACCTCAAAGCGCATGAAATTGCGAGTAAAATGCACTATTAAACTTCTAGGGTAGAGCAAACAGGGACCCGATTAGATCATTTTATATTATGGTTAATTTAAGAATTCAGCGAAATTCTATCACATTTGTTCAATTTACGTCGCTCCTATTTCAGATAGCGTGTTGGGCTAAGCGGCATCTCAAAGCGCATGAAATGGCGTGTAAAATGCACGATTAAACTTCTAGGCTAGGGCGAACAGAGACCAGATTGGATCATTTTATGTTTTGGTTAATATAAGAATTCTGCGAAATTCTATCACATTTGTTCAAGTTACGTCGCTCCTATTTCAGATAGCGTATTGGGCAAAGCGGCATCTCAAAGCGCATGAAATGACGAGTAAAATGCACTATTAAAGTTCTAGGGTAGGGCAAACAGAGACCCGATTAGATCATTTTATATTATGGTTAATTTAAGAATTGAGCGAAATTCTATCACATTCGTTCAATTTAGGTCGCTCCTATTTCAGATAGCGTATTGGGCTAAGCGGCATCTCAAAGCGCATGAAATGGCGAGTGAAATGCGCGATAACACTTCTATGGAAGGGCGAACAGAGACCAGATTAGATCATATTACATTCTGGTTAATAAAATAATTCAGCGAAATTCTATCACATTTGTTCAACTTTCGTCGCTCCTATTTCAGATAGCGTATTGAGCTAAGCGGCATCTCGAAGCGCATGAAATGGCGAGTATAATGCACTATTAAACTTCTAGGATAGGGCAAACAGATACCCGGTTAGATCATTTTATATTACGGTTAATATAAGAATGCAGCGTAATTCTATCACATTTGTTCAAGTTACGTCGCTCCTATTTCAGATAGCGTACTGGGCTAGGCGGCATCTTAAAGCGCGTGGAATGGCGAGTAAAATGCACTACTAATCTTCTATGATAGGGCAATCAGAGACCCGATTAGATCATTTTATATTTTGTTTAATATAAGATTTCAGGGAAATTCTATCACATTTGTTCAATTTACGTCGCTCCTATTTCAGATAGCGTATTGGGCTAAGCGGCAACTGAAAGCGCATGAAATGGCGCGTAAAATGCACTATTAAACTTCTAGGGTAGGGCAAACAGAGACCCGATTAGATCATTTTATATTATGGTTAATTTAAGAATTCAGCAAAATTCTATCACATTTGTTCAATTTACGTCGCTCCTATTTCGGATAGCGTACTGGGCTAGGCGGCATCCTAAAGCGCGTGGAGTGGCGAGTAAAATGCACTATTAAACTTGTATGATAGGGCAATCAGAGACGCGATTAGATCATTTTATATTTTGTTTAATACAAGATTTCAGGGAAATTCTATCACATTTGTTCAATTCGTGTCGCTCATATTTCAGATAGCGTATTGGTCTAAGGGGCATCTCAAAGCGCATGAAATGGCGAGTAAAATGCACTATAAAAACTCCTAGGGTAGGGCAAACAGAGACCCGATTAGATCATTTTATATTATGGTTAATTTAAGAATTCAGCAAGATTCTATCACATTTGTTGAATTTACGTCGCTCCTATTTCAGATAGCGTACTGGGCTAGGCGGCATCTTAAAGCGCGTGGAATGGCGAGTAAAATGCACTATTAGACTTCTATGGTAGGGCGAACAGAGACCCGATTAGATCATTTTATATTATGGTTAATTTAAGAATTCAGCAAAATTCTATCACATTTGTTCAATTTACGTCGCTCCTATTTCGGATAGCGTACTGGGCTAGGCGGCATCCTAAAGCGCGTGGAGTGGCGAGTAAAATGCACTATTAAACTTGTATGATAGGGCAATCAGAGACGCGATTAGATCATTTTATATTTTGTTTAATACAAGATTTCAGGGAAATTCTATCACATTTGTTCTATTTACGTCGCTCCTATTTCAGTTAGCGTATTGGGCTAACCGGCATCTCAAAGCGCATGAAATGGCGAATAAAATGGACTATTAAACTTCTAGGGTAGGGCAAACGGAGACCCGATTAGATCATTTTATATTACGGTTAATATAAGAATTTAGCGTAATTCTATCACATTTCTTCAAATTACGTCGCTCCTATTTCAGATAGCGTACTGGGCTGGCCGGCATCTTAAAGCGCGTGGAATGGCGAGTAAAATGCACTATTAAACTTGTATGATAGGGCAATCAGAGACGCGATTAGATCATTTTATATTTTGTTTAATATAAGATTTCAGGGAAATTCTATCACATTTGTTCAATTTACGTCGCTCCTATTTCAGATAGCGTATTGGGCTAAGCGGCAACTGAAAGCGCATGAAATGACGAGTGAAATGCACTATTAAACTTCTAGGGTAGGGCGAACAGAGACCCGATTAGATCATTTACATTAAGGTTAATATAAGAATTCAGGGAAATTCTATCACATTTGTTCAATTCGTGTCGCTCATATTTCAGATAGCGTATTGGGCTAAGCGGCATCTCAAAGCGCATGAAATGGCGAGTAAAATGCACTATTAAACTCCTAGGGTAGGGCAAACAGAGACCCGATTAGATCATTTTATATTATGGTTAATTTAAAAATTCAGCAAGTTTCTATCACATTTGTTGAATTTACGTCGCTCCTATTTCAGATAGCGTACTGGGCTAGGCGGCATCTTAAAGCGCGTGGAATGGCGAGTAAAATGCACTATTAAACTTCTAGGGTAGGGCAAACAGAGACCCGATTAGATCATTTTATATTATGGTTAATTTAAGAATTCAGCGAAATTCTATCACATTTGTTCCATTTACGTCGCTCCAATTTCAGATAGCGTATTTGGCTAAGCGGCATCTCAAAGCGCATGAAATGGCGAATAAAATGCACTATTAAACTTCTAGGCTAGGGCGAACAGAGACCCGAGCAGATCATTTTACATTATGGTTAATAAAAGAATTCAGCGTAATTCTATCACATTTGTTCAACTTACGTCGCTCCTATTTCAGATAGCGTATTGGGCTAAGCGGCATCTCAAGGCGCATGAAATGGCGAGTGAAATGCACTATTAGACTTCTATGGTAGGGCGAACAGAGACCCGATTGGTTCATTTTACATTAAGGTTAATATAAGGATTCACGAAAATTCTATCACATTTGTTCAATTTACGTCGCTCCCATTCCAGATAGCGTATTGGGCTAAGCGGCATCTCAAAGCGCGTGAAATGGCGAGTAAAATGCACTATTAAACTTCTAGGGTAGGGCAAACAGAGACCCGATTAGATCATTTTATATTATGGTTAATTTAAGAATTCAGCAAAATTCTATCACATTTGTTCAATTTACGTCGCTCCTATTTCGGATAGCGTACTGGGCTAGGCGGCATCTTAAAGCGCGTGGAATGGCGAGTAAAATGCACTATTAAACTCCTAGGGTAGGGCAAACAGAGACCCAATTAGATCATTTTATATTATGGTTAATTTAAGAATTCAGCAAGATTCTATCACATTTGTTGAATTTACGTTGCTCCTATTTCAGATAGCGTACTGGGCTAGGCGGCATCTTAAAGCGCGTGGAATGGCGAGTAAAATGCACTGTTAAACTTCTATGATAGGGCAGTCAGAGACCCGATTAGATCATTTTATATTTTGTTTAATATAAGATTTCAGGGAAATCCTATCACATTTGTTCTATTTACGTCGCTCCTATTTCAGTTAGCGTATTGGGCTAACCGGCATCACAAAGCGAATGAAATGGCGAACAAAATGCACTATTAAAGTTCTAGGCTCGGGCGAACAGAGACCCGATTAGATCATTTTATATTATGGTTAATTTACGAATTCAGCCAAATTCTATCACATTTGTTCAATTTACGTCGCTCCTATTTCGGATAGCGTACTGGGCTAGGCGGCATCCTAAAGCGCGTGGAGTGGCGAGTAAAATGCACTATTAAACTTGTATGATAGGGCAATCAGAGACGCGATTAGATCATTTTATATTTTGTTTAATACAAGATTTCAGGGAAATTCTATCACATTTGTTCAATTCGTGTCGCTCATATTTCGGATAGCGTATTGGGCTAAGCGGCATCTCAAAGCGCATGAAATGGCGAGTAAAATGCACTATTAAACTTCTAGGGTAGGGCGAACAGAGACCCGATTAGATCATTTTACATTAAGGATAACATAAGAATTCAGCGAAACTATACCACATTTGTTCAATTTACGTCGCTCATATTTCAGATAGCGTACTGGGCTAGGCGGCATCTTAAAGCGCGTGGAATGGCGAGTAAAATGCACTGTTAAACTTCTATGATAGGGCAGTCAGAGACCCGATTAGATCATTTTATATTTTGTTTAATATAAGATTTCAGGGAAATCCTATCACATTTGTTCTATTTACGTCGCTCCTATTTCAGTTAGCGTATTGGGCTAACCGGCATCTCAAAGCGCATGAAATGGCGAATAAAATGGACTATTAAACTTCTAGGGTAGGGCAAACAGAGACCCGATTAGATCATTTTATATTACGGTTAATATAAGAATTCAGCGTAATTCTGTCACATTTCTTCAATTTACGTCGCTCCTATTTCAGATAGCGTATTGGGCTAAGCGGCATATCAAAGCGCATGAAATGGCGAGCAAAATGCACTATTAAACTTCTAGGGTAGGGCAAACAGAGACCCGATTAGATCATTTTGTACTATGGTTAATTTAAGAATTCAGCAAAATTCTATCATATTTGTTCTATTTACGTCGCTCCTATTTCAGTTAGCGTATTGGGCTAACCGGCATCTCAAAGCGCATGAAATGGCGAGTAAAATGCAATACTAAACTTCTAGGATAATGCAAACAGAGACCCGATTAGATCATTTTATATTATAGTTAATTTAAGAATTCAGCGAAATTCTATCACATTTGTTCAATTTACGTCGCTCCTATTTCAGATAGCGTATTGGGCTATGCGGCATCTTAAAGCGCTCGGAATGGTGAGTAAAATGCACTATTAAACTTCTATGCTAGGGCAATCAGAGACCCGATTAGATCATTTTATATTTTGGATAATATAAGAATTCAGTGAAATTCTATCACATTTGTTCAATTTACGTCGCTCCTATTTCAGATAGCGTATTGGGCAAAGCGGCATCTCAAAGCGCATGAAATGACGAGTAAAATGCACTATTAAACTTCTAGGGTAGGGCAAACAGAGACCCGATTAGATCATTTTGTACTATGGTTAATTTAAGAATTCAGCAAAATTCTATCATATTTGTTCTATTTACGTCGCTCCTATTTCAGTTAGCGTATTGGGCTAACCGGCATCTCAAAGCGCATGAAATGGCGAATAAAATGGACTATTAAACTTCTAGGGTAGGGCAAACAGAGCCCCGATTAGGTCATTTTATATTTTGTTTAATTTAAGAATTCAGCAAGATTCTATCACATTTGTTGAATTTACGTCGCTCCTATTTCAGATAGCGTACTGGGCTAGGCGGCATCTTAAAGCGCGTGGAATGGCGAGTAAAATGCACTGTTAAACTTCAATGATAGGGCAGTCAGAGACCCGATTAGATCATTTTATATTTTGTTTAATATAAGATTTCAGGAAAATCCTATCACATTTGTTCTATTTACGTCGCTCCTATTTCAGTTAGCGTATTGGGCTAACCGGCATCTCAAAGCGCATGGAATGGCGAATAAAATGGACTATTAAACATCTAGGGTAGGGCAAACAGAGACCCGATTAGATCATTTTATATTACGGTTAATATAAGAATTCAGCGTAATTCTATGACATTTCTTCAAATTACGTCGCTCCTATTTCAGATAGCGTATTGGGCTAAGCGGCATCTCACAGCGCATGAAATGGCGAGTAAAATGCAATACTAAACTTCTAGGATAATGCAAACAGAGACCCGATTAGATCATTTTATATTTTTCTTAATATAAGAATTCAGCGAAATTCTATCACATTTGTTCAATTTACGTCGCTCATATTTCCGATAGCGTATTGGGCTAAGCGGCATCTCAAAGCGCATGAAATGGCGAGTAAAATGCACTATTAAACTTCTAGGGTAGGGCAATCAGTGACCCGATTAGATCATTTTATATTATAGTTAATTTAAGAATTCAGCGAAATTCTATCACATTTGTTCAATTTACGTCGCTCATATTTCCGATAGCGTATTGGGCTAAGCGGCACCTCAAAGCGCATGAAATTGCGAGTAAAATGCACTATTAAACTTCTAGGGTAGAGCAAACAGGGACCCGATTAGATCATTTTATATTATGGTTAATTTAAGAATTCAGCGAAATTCTATCACATTTGTTGAATTTACGTCGCTCCTATTTCAGATAGCGTGTTGGGCTAAGCGGCATCTCAAAGCGCATGAAATGGCGTGTAAAATGCACGATTAAACTTCTAGGCTAGGGCGAACAGAGACCAGATTGGATCATTTTATGTTTTGGTTAATATAAGAATTCTGCGAAATTCTATCACATTTGTTCAAGTTACGTCGCTCCTATTTCAGATAGCGTATTGGGCTAAGCGGCAACTGAAAGCGCATGAAATGGCGCGTAAAATGCACTATTAAACTTCTAGGGTAGGGCAAACAGAGACCCGATTAGATCATTTTATATTATGGTTAATTTAAAAAT
>CAKAJE020002161.1:0-18562 GCA_916610135.2 Macropis europaea
CCCTTGAAGTTTAATAGTGCATTTTACTCGCCATTTCATGCGCTTTCAGATGCCGCTTAGCCTAATACGCTATCTTTAATAGGAGCGACGTAAATTGAACAAATGTGATAGAATTACGCTGAATTCTTATATTAACCGTAATATAAAATGATCTAATCGGGTATCTGTTTGCCTTACCCTAGAAGTTTAATAGTGCATTTTAATCGCCATTTCATGGGCTTTGAGATGCCGCTAAGCCCAATACGCTATCTGAAATAGGAGCGACGTAAATTGAACAAATGTGATAGAATTTCGGTGAATTCTTAAATTAACCATAATATAAAATGATCTAATCGGGTCTCTGCTTGCCCTACCCTAGAAGTTTAATAGTGCATTTTACTCGCCATTTCATGCGCTTTCAGATGCCGCTAAGCCCAATAAGCTATCTGAAATAGGAGCGACGTAAATTGAACAAATGTGACAGAATTTCCCTGAAATCTTATATAAAACAAAATATAAAATGATCTAATCGGGTCTCTGATTGCCCTATCGTGGAAGATTAGTAGTGCATTTTACTCACCTTTCCACGCGCTTTAAGATGCCGCCTAGCCCTGTACGCTATCTGAAATAGGAGCGACGAAAGTTGAGCAAATGTGATAGAATTACGCTGCATTCTTATATTAACCGTAATATAAAATGATCTAATCGGGTCTCTGTTTGCCCTACCCTAGAAGTTTAGTAGTGCATTTTACTCGCCATTCCACGCGCTTCAAGATGCCGCTTAGCCCAATACGCTATCTGAAATAGGAGCGACGTAAATGGAACAAATGTGATAGAATTTCCCTGAATTCTTATATTAACCTTAATGTAAAATGATCTTATCGGGTCTCTGTTCGCCCTACCATAGAAGCCTAATAGTGCATTTCACTCGTCATTTCATGCGCTTTGAGATACCGCTTAGCCCATTACGCTATCTGAAATAGGAGCGACGTAAATTAAAAAAAAGTGATGCAATTTCGCTGTATTCTTATATTAACCAAAATATAAAATGATCTAATCAGGTCTCTGTTTGCCTTACCCTAGAAGTTTAATAGTGCATTTTACTCGCTATTTCATGCGCTTTGAGATGCCGCTTAGCCCAATACGCTATCTGAAATAGGAGCGACGTAAATTGTACAAATGTGATAGAATTTCGCTGAAATCTTTTATTAAGCATAATGTAAAATGATTTAATCAGCTCTCTGTTCGCCCTAGCCTAGAAGTTTAATAGTGCATTTTATTCGACATTCCATGCGCTTTGAGATTCCGCTTAGCCCAATACGCTATCTGAAATAGGAGCGACGTAAATTGAACAAATGTGATAGAATTTCCCTGAATTCTTATATTAACCAAAATATAAAATGATCGAATCAGGTCTCTGATTGCCCTATCATAGAAGTTTAATAGTGCATTGTACTCGCCATTCCACGCGCTTTAAGATGCCGCCTAGCCCAGTACGCTATCTGAAATAGGAGCGACGTAAATTGAACAAATGTGATAGAATTTGGCTGAATTCTTATATTAACCAAAATATAAAATGATCTAATCGGGTCTCTGATTGCCCTATCATAGAAGTTTTATAGTTCATTTTACTCGCCATTCCACCCGCTTTAACACGCCGCCTAGCCTAGTACGCCATCTGGCATAGGAACGGCGTAAATTGAACAAATGTTATAGAATTTTGCTGAATTCTTAAATTAACCATAATATAAAATGATCTAATCGGGTCTCTGTTTGCCCTACCCCAGAAGTTTAATAGTGCATTTCACTCGTCATTTCATGCGCTTTGCGATGCCGCTTAGTCCAATACGCTATCTGAAATATCAGCGACGTAAATTGAACAAATGTGAGAGAATTTCGCTGAATTATTATATTAACCAAAATATAAAATAATCTAATCGGGTCTCTGATTTCCCTATCATAGAAGTTTAATAGTGCATTTTACTCGCCATTCCACGCGCTTTAAGTTGCCGCCTAGCCCAGTACGCTATCTGAAATAGGAGCTACGTAAGTTGAACAAATGTGATAGAATTTTGCTGAATTCTTAAATTAACCATAATATAAAATGATATAATCGGGTCTCTGTTTGCCCTACCCAAGAACTTTAATAGTGCATTTCTCTCGTCATTTCATGCGCTTTGAGATGCCGCTTAGCCCAATACGCTATCTGAAATAGGAGCGACGTAAATTGAACAAATGTGATAGAATTTCGCTGAATTCTTAAATTAACCATAATATAAAATGATCTAATGGGGTCTCTGATTGCCCTACCCCAGAAGATTAATAGTGCATTTCACTCGCCATTTCATGCGCTTTGAGGTGACGCTTAGCCCAATAAGCTATCTGAAATAGGAGCAACGCAAATTGAACAAATGTGATAGAATTTCGCTGAATTCTTATATTAACCAAAATATAAAATGATCTAATCGGGTCTCTGATTGCCCTATCATAGAAGTTTAATAGTGCATTTTACTCGCCATTCCACGCGCTTTAAGATGCCGCTTAGCCCAGTACGCTATCTGAAATAGGAGCGACGTATGTTGAACAAATGTGATAGAATTTCCCTGAATTCTTATATTAACCTTAATGTAAAATGATCTAATCGGGTCTCTGTTTGCCCTACCCTAGAAGTTTAATAGTGCATTTCACTCGTCATTTCATGCGCTTTGCGATGCCGCTTAGCCCAATAAGCTATCTGAAATAGGAGCGACGTAAATTGAACAAATGTGATAGAATTTCGCTGAATTCTTATATTAACCAAAATATAAAATGATCTAATCGGGTCTCTGATTGCCCTATCATAGAAGTTTAATAGTGAATTTCACTCGCCATTCCACGCGCTTTAAGATGCCGCTTAGCCCAATACGCTATCTGAAATAGGAGCTACGTAAGTTGAACAAATGTGACAGAATTACGCTTTATTCTTATATTAATCGTAATATAAAATGATGTAATCGGGTCTCTGTTTGCCCTACCCTAGAAGTTTAATAGTGCATTTTACTCGCCATTTCTTGCGCTTTGAGATGCCGCTTAGCCCAGTACGCTATCTGAAATAGGAGCGACGTAAATTGAACAAATGTGATAGAATTTTGCTGAATTCTTAAATTAACCATAATATAAAATGATCTAATCGGGTCTCTGTTTGCCCTACCCTAGAAGTTTAATAGTGCATTTCACTCGTCATTTCATGCGCTTTGCGATGCCGCTTAGCCCAATAAGCTATCTGAAATACGAGCGACGCAAATTGAACAAATGTGATAGAATTTCGCTGAATTCTTATATTAACCAAAATATAAAATGATCTAATCGGGTCTCTGATTGCCCTATCATAGAAGTTTAATAGTGCATTTTACTCGCCATTCCACGCGCTTTAAGATGCCGCCTAGCCCAGTACGCTATCTGAAATAGGAGCGACGTATGTTGAACAAATGTGATAGAATTTCGCTGAATTCTTATATTAATCTAAATATAAAATGATCTAATCGGGTCTCTGATTGCCCTATCATAGAAGTTTAATAGTGCATTTTACTCGACATTTCTTGCGCTTTGAGATGCCGCTTAGTCCAATACGCTATCTGAAATATCAGCGACGTAAATTGAACAAATGTGAGAGAATTTCGCTGAATTATTATATTAACCAAAATATAAAATAATCTAATCGGGTCTCTGATTTCCCTATCATAGAAGTTTAGTAGTGCATTTGACTCGCCATTTCATGCGCTTTGAGATGCCGCTTAGGCCAATACGCTATCTGAAATAGGGGCGACGTAAATTGAACAAATGTGATAGAATTACTCTGAATTCTTATATTAACCGTAATATAAAATGATCTAATCGGGTCTCTGTTTGCCTTACCCTAGAAGTTTAATAGTGCATTTTACTCGCCATTTCATGCGCTTTGAGATGCCGCTTAGCCCAATACGCTATCTGAAATAGGAGCGACGTAAATTGAACAAATGTGATAGAATTTCGCTGAATTCTTAAATTAACCATAATATAAAATGATCTAATGGGGTCTCTGATTGCCCTACCCTAGAAGATTAATAGTGCATTTCACTCGCCATTTCATGCGCTTTGAGATGCCGCTTAGCCCGATACGCTATCCGACATAGGAGCGACGTAAATTGAACAAATGTGATAGAATTTCGCTGAATTCTTATATTAACCAAAATATAAAATGATCTAATCGGGTCTCTGATTGCCCTATCATAGAAGTTTAATAGTGCATTTTACTCGCCATTCCACGCGCTTTAAGTTGCCGCCTAGCCCAGTACGCTATCTGAAATAGGAGCTACGTAAGTTGAACAAATGTGATAGAATTTTGCTGAATTCTTAAATTAACCATAATATAAAATGATATAATCGGGTCTCTGTTTGCCCTACCCAAGAACTTTAATAGTGCATTTCTCTCGTCATTTCATGCGCTTTGAGATGCCGCTTAGCCCAATACGCTATCTGAAATAGGAGCGACGTAAATTGAACAAATGTGATAGAATTTCCATGAAATCTTATATTAAACAAAATATAAAATGATCTAAACGGGACTCTGATTGCCCTACCATAGAAGTTTAGTAGTGCATTTTACTCGCCCTTCCACGCGCTTTAAGATGCCGCCTAACCCAGTACACTATCTGAAATAGGAGCGACGTATGTTGAACAAATGTGATATAATTACTCTGAATTCTTATATTAACCGTAATATTAAATGATCTAATCGGGTCTCGGTTTGCCTTACCCTAGAAGTTTAATAGTGCGTTTTACTAGCCATTTCATGCGCTTTGAGATGCCGCTTAACCCAATACGCTATCTGCAACATGAGCGACGTAAATTGAACAAATGTGATAGAATTTCGCTGAATTCTTAAATAAACCATAATATAAAATGATCTAATCGGGTCTCTGTTTGCCCTACCCTAGAAGTTTAATAGTACATTTTACTCGACATTTCTTGCGCTTTGAGATGCCGCTTAGCCCAATACGCTATCTGAAATATCAGCGACGTAAATTGAACAAATGTGAGAGAATCTCGCTGAATTCTTATATTAACCTTAATGTAAAATGATCTAATCGGGTCTCTGTTCGCCCTACCCTAGAAGATTACTAGTGCATTTCACACGTCATTTCATGCGCTTTGAGATGCCGCTTAGCTCAATAAGCTATCTGAAATAGGAGCGACGTAAATTGGACAAATGTGATAGAATTTTTCTGAATTCTTAAATAAACCATAATATGAAATGATCTAATCGGGTCTCTGTTTGCCCTACCCTAGAGGTTTAACAGTGCATTTTACTCGCCATTTCATGCGCTTTGAGATGCCGCTTAGCCCAATACGCTATCTGAAATAGGAGCGACGTAAATTGAACAAATGTGATAGAATTTCGCTGAAATCTTATATTAACCAAAATATAAAATGATCTAATCGGGTCTCTGATTGCCCTATCATAGAAGTTTGATAGTGTATTTTACTCGACATTCCACGCGCTTTAAGTTGCCGCCTAGCCCAGTACGCTATCTGAAATAGGAGCTACGTAAGTTGAACAAATGTGACAGAATTACGCTGAATTCTTATATTTACCGTAATATAAAATGATCTAATCGGGTCTCTGTTTGCCTTACCCTAGAAGTTTAATAGTGCATTTTACTCGCCATTTCATGCGCTTTGAGATGCCGCATAGCCCAATACGCTATCTGACATAGGAGCGACGTAAATTGAACAAATGTGATAGAATTTCGCTGAATTCTTAAATTAACCATAATATAAAATGATTTAATCGGGTCTTTGTTTGCCCTACCCTAGAAGTTTAATAGTGCATTTTACTCGCCATTTCATGCGCTTTCAGATGCCGCTAAGCCCAATAAGCTATCTGAAATAGGAGCGACGAAAATTGAACAAATGTGACAGAATTTCCCTGAAATCTTATATTAAACAAAATATAAAATGATCTAATCGGGTCTCTGATTGCCCTATCATAGAAGTTTAATAGTGCATTTTACTCGCCTTTCCACGCGCTTTAAGATGCCGCCTAGCCCAGTACGCTATCTGAAATAGGAACGACGTAAATTGAACAAATGTGATAGAATTTTGCTGAATTCTTAAATTAACCATAATATAAAATGATCTAATCGGGTCTCTGTTTGCCCTACCCTTGAAGTTTAATAGTGCATTTTACTCGCCATTTTATGCGCTTTGAGATGCCGCTCAGCCCAATACGCTATCTGACATATGTGCGACGTAAATTGAACAAATGTGATAGAATTTCGCTGAATTCTTATATTAACCAAAATATAAAATGATCTAATCGGGTCTCTGATTGCCCTATCATAGAAGTTTGATAGTGCATTTTACTCGCCATTCCACGCGCTTTAAGATGCCGCCTAGCCCAGTACGCTATCTGAAAGAGGAGCGACGTAAGTTGAACAAATGTGATAGAATTACGCTGAATTCTTATATTAACCGTAATATAAAATGATCTAATCGGGTATCTGTTTGCCTTACCCTAGAAGTTTAATGGTGCATTATAATTGCCATTTCATGGGCTTTGAGATGCCGCTTAGCCCAATACGCTATCTGAAATATCTGCGACGTAAATTGAACAAATGTGAGAGAATTTCGCTGAATTCTTATATTAACCAAAATATAAAATGATGTAATCGGGTCTCTGATTGCCCTATCATAGAAGTTTAGTAGTGCATTTTACTCGCCCTTCCACGCGCTTTGAGATGCCGCCTATCCCACTACGCTATCTGAAATAGGAGCGACGTAAGTTGAACAAATGTGATAGAATTACGCTGAATTCTTATATTAACCGTAATATAAAATGATCTAATCGGGTCTCTGTTTACCCTACCCGAGAAGTTTAATAGTGCATTTTACTCGTCATTTCATGCGCTTTGAGATGTCGCATAGCCCAATACGCTATCTGAAATAGGAACGACGTAAATTGAACAAATGTGATAGAATTTTTCTGAATTCTTAAATTAACCATAATATAAAATGATCTAATCGGGTCTCTGTTTGCCCTACCCTTGAAGTTTAATAGTGCATTTTACTCGCCATTTCATGCGCTTTGAGATGCCGCTTAGCCCAATACGCTATCTGAAATGGGAGCGACGTAAATTAAACAAATGTAATAGAATTTCGCTGAATTCTTATATTAACCAAAATACAAAATGATCTAATCGGGTCTCTGATTGCCCTATCATAGAAGTTTAACAGTGCATTTTACTCGCCATTCTACGCGCTTTTAGATGCCGCCTAGCCCAGTACGCTATCTGAAATAGCAGCTACGTAAGTTGAACAAATGTGACAGAATTACGCTGAATTCTTATATTAACCTCAATGTAAAATGATCTAATCTGGTCTCTGTTCACCCTACCCTAGAAGTTTAATAGTGCATTTCACTCGTCATTTCATGCGCTTTGAGATGCCGCATAGCCCAATACGCTATCTGAAATAGGAGCGACGTAAATTTAACAAATGTGATAGAATTTCGCTGAATTCTTAAATTAACCATAATATAAAATGATCTAATGGGGTCTCTGATTGCCCTACCCTAGAAGATTAATAGTGCATTTCACTCGCCATTTCATGCGCTTTGAGGTGACGCTTAGCCCAATAAGCTATCTGAAATAGGAGCAACGCAAATTGAACAAATGTGATAGAATTTCGCTGAATTCTTATATTAACCAAAATATAAAATGATCTAATCGGGTCTCTGATTGCCCTATCATAGAAGTTTAATAGTGCATTTTACTCGACATTCCACGCCCTTTAAGATGCCGCTTAGCCCAGTACGCTATCTGAAATAGGAGCGACGTAAATTGAACAAATGTGATAGAATTTCGCTGAATTCTTAAATTAACCATAATATAAAATGATCTAATGGGGTCTCTGATTGCCTTACCCTAGAAGTTTAATAGTGCATTTTACTCGCCATTTCATGCGCTTTGAGATGCCGCTTCGCCCAATACGCTATCTGAAATAGGAGCGACGTAAATTGAACAAATGTGAGAGAATCTCGCTGAATTCTTAAATTAACCATAATATAAAATGATCTAATCGGGTCTCTGTTTGCCCTACCCTAGAAGTTTAATAGTGCATTTCACTCGTCATTTCATGCGCTTTGCGATGCCGCTTAGCCCAATACGCTATCTGAAATAGGAGCGACGTAAATTGAACAAATGTGATAGAATTTCCATGAAATCTTATATTAAACAAAATATAAAATGATCTAAACGGGACTCTGATTGCCGTATCATAGTAGTTTAGTAGTGCATTTTACTCGCCCTTCCACGCGCTTTAAGATGCCGCCTAGCCCAGTACACTATCTGAAATAGGAGCGACGTATGTTGAACAAATGTGATATAATTACTCTGAATTCTTATATTAACCGTAATATTAAATGATCTAATCGGGTCTCGGTTTGCCTTACCCTAGAAGTTTAATAGGGCGTTTTACTCGCCATTTCATGCGCTTTGAGATGCCGCTTAGCCCAATACGCTATCTGCAACATGAGCGACGTAAATTGAACAAATGTGATAGAATTTCGCTGAATTCTTAAATTAACCATAATATAAAATGATCTAATCGGGTCTCTGTTTGCCCTACCCTAGAAGTTTAATAGTACATTTTACTCGCCATTTCTTGCGCTTTGAGATGCCGCTTAGCCCAATACGCTATCTGAAATATCAGCGACGTAAATTGAACAAATGTGAGAGAATCTCGCTGAATTCTTATATTAACCTTAATGTAAAATGATCTAATCGGGTCTCTGTTCGCCCTACCCTAGAAGATTACTAGTGCATTTCACACGTCATTTCATGCGCTTTGAGATGCCGCTTAGCTCAATAAGCTATCTGAAATAGGAGCGACGTAAATTGGACAAATGTGATAGAATTTTTCTGAATTCTTAAATAAACCATAATATGAAATGATCTAATCGGGTCTCTGTTTGCCCTACCCTAGAGGTTTAACAGTGCATTTTACTCGCCATTTCATGCGCTTTGAGATGCCGCTTAGCCCAATACGCTATCTGAAATAGGAGCGACGTAAATTGAACAAATGTGATAGAATTTCGCTGAATTCTTATATTAACCAAAATATAAAATGATCTAATCGGGTCTCTGATTGCCCTATCATAGAAGTTTGATAGTGTATTTTACTCGACATTCCACGCGCTTTAAGTTGCCGCCTAGCCCAGTACGCTATCTGAAATAGGAGCTACGTAAGTTGAACAAATGTGACAGAATTACGCTGAATTCTTATATTTACCGTAATATAAAATGATCTAATCGGGTCTCTGTTTGCCTTACCCTAGAAGTTTAATAGTGCATTTTACTCGCCATTTCATGCGCTTTGAGATGCCGCATAGCCCAATACGCTATCTGACATAGGAGCGACGTAAATTGAACAAATGTGATAGAATTTCGCTGAATTCTTAAATTAACCATAATATAAAATGATTTAATCGGGTCTTTGTTTGCCCTACCCTAGAAGTTTAATAGTGCATTTTACTCGCCATTTCATGCGCTTTCAGATGCCGCTAAGCCCAATAAGCTATCTGAAATAGGAGCGACGAAAATTGAACAAATGTGACAGAATTTCCCTGAAATCTTATATTAAACAAAATATAAAATGATCTAATCGGGTCTCTGATTGCCCTATCATAGAAGTTTAATAGTGCATTTTACTCGCCTTTCCACGCGCTTTAAGATGCCGCCTAGCCCAGTACGCTATCTGAAATAGGAACGACGTAAATTGAACAAATGTGATAGAATTTTGCTGAATTCTTAAATTAACCATAATATAAAATGATCTAATCGGGTCTCTGTTTGCCCTACCCTTGAAGTTTAATAGTGCATTTTACTCGCCATTTCATGCGCTTTCAGATGCCGCTTAGCCTAATACGCTATCTTTAATAGGAGCGACGTAAATTGAACAAATGTGATAGAATTACGCTGAATTCTTATATTAACCGTAATATAAAATGATCTAATCGGGTATCTGTTTGCCTTACCCTAGAAGTTTAATAGTGCATTTTAATCGCCATTTCATGGGCTTTGAGATGCCGCTAAGCCCAATACGCTATCTGAAATAGGAGCGACGTAAATTGAACAAATGTGATAGAATTTCGGTGAATTCTTAAATTAACCATAATATAAAATGATCTAATCGGGTCTCTGCTTGCCCTACCCTAGAAGTTTAATAGTGCATTTTACTCGCCATTTCATGCGCTTTCAGATGCCGCTAAGCCCAATAAGCTATCTGAAATAGGAGCGACGTAAATTGAACAAATGTGACAGAATTTCCCTGAAATCTTATATAAAACAAAATATAAAATGATCTTATCGGGTCTCTGTTCGCCCTACCATAGAAGCCTAATAGTGCATTTCACTCGTCATTTCATGCGCTTTGAGATACCGCTTAGCCCATTACGCTATCTGAAATAGGAGCGACGTAAATTAAAAAAAAGTGATGCAATTTCGCTGTATTCTTATATTAACCAAAATATAAAATGATCTAATCAGGTCTCTGATTGCCCTATCATAGAAGTTCAATAGTGCATTTTACTCGCCATTTCATGCGCTTTGAGATGCCGCTTAGCTCAATACGCTATCTGAAATAGGAGCGACGTAAATTGTACAAATGTGATAGAATTTCGCTGAAATCTTTTATTAAGCATAATGTAAAATGATTTAATCAGCTCTCTGTTCGCCCTAGCCTAGAAGTTTAATAGTGCATTTTATTCGACATTCCATGCGCTTTGAGATTCCGCTTAGCCCAATACGCTATCTGAAATAGGAGCGACGTAAATTGAACAAATGTGATAGAATTTCCCTGAATTCTTATATTAACCAAAATATAAAATGATCGAATCAGGTCTCTGATTGCCCTATCATAGAAGTTTAATAGTGCATTGTACTCGCCATTCCACGCGCTTTAAGATGCCGCCTAGCCCAGTACGCTATCTGAAATAGGAGCGACGTAAATTGAACAAATGTGATAGAATTTGGCTGAATTCTTATATTAACCAAAATATAAAATGATCTAATCGGGTCTCTGATTGCCCTATCATAGAAGTTTTATAGTTCATTTTACTCGCCATTCCACCCGCTTTAACACGCCGCCTAGCCTAGTACGCCATCTGGCATAGGAACGGCGTAAATTGAACAAATGTTATAGAATTTTGCTGAATTCTTAAATTAACCATAATATAAAATGATCTAATCGGGTCTCTGTTTGCCCTACCCTTGAAGTTTAATAGTGCATTTTACTCGCCATTTTATGCGCTTTGAGATGCCGCTCAGCCCAATACGCTATCTGACATATGTGCGACGTAAATTGAACAAATGTGATAGAATTTCGCTGAATTCTTATATTAACCAAAATATAAAATGATCTAATCGGGTCTCTGATTGCCCTATCATAGAAGTTTGATAGTGCATTTTACTCGCCATTCCACGCGCTTTAAGATGCCGCCTAGCCCAGTACGCTATCTGAAAGAGGAGCGACGTAAGTTGAACAAATGTGATAGAATTACGCTGAATTCTTATATTAACCGTAATATAAAATGATCTAATCGGGTATCTGTTTGCCTTACCCTAGAAGTTTAATGGTGCATTTTAATCGCCATTTCATGGGCTTTGAGATGCCGCTTAGCCCAATACGCTATCTGAAATATCTGCGACGTAAATTGAACAAATGTGAGAGAATTTCGCTGAATTCTTATATTAACCAAAATATAAAATGATGTAATCGGGTCTCTGATTGCCCTATCATAGAAGTTTAGTAGTGCATTTTACTCGCCCTTCCACGCGCTTTGAGATGCCGCCTATCCCACTACGCTATCTGAAATAGGAGCGACGTAAGTTGAACAAATGTGATAGAATTACGCTGAATTCTTATATTAACCGTAATATAAAATGATCTAATCGGGTCTCTGTTTACCCTACCCGAGAAGTTTAATAGTGCATTTTACTCGACATTTCATGCGCTTTGAGATGTCGCATAGCCCAATACGCTATCTGAAATAGGAACGACGTAAATTGAACAAATGTGATAGAATTTTTCTGAATTCTTAAATTAACCATAATATAAAATGATCTAATCGGGTCTCTGTTTGCCCTACCCTTGAAGTTTAATAGTGCATTTTACTCGCCATTTCATGCGCTTTGAGATGCCGCTTAGCCCAATACGCTATCTGAAATGGGAGCGACGTAAATTAAACAAATGTAATAGAATTTCGCTGAATTCTTATATTAACCAAAATACAAAATGATCTAATCGGGTCTCTGATTGCCCTATCATAGAAGTTTAGCAGTGCATTTTACTCGCCATTCTACGCGCTTTTAGATGCCGCCTAGCCCAGTACGCTATCTGAAATAGGAGCTACGTAAGTTGAACAAATGTGACAGAATTACGCTGAATTCTTATATTAACCTCAATGTAAAATGATCTAATCTGGTCTCTGTTCACCCTACCCTAGAAGTTTAATAGTGCATTTCACTCGTCATTTCATGCGCTTTGAGATGCCGCATAGCCCAATACGCTATCTGAAATAGGAGCGACGTAAATTGAACAAATGTGATAGAATTTCGCTGAATTCTTAAATTAACCATAATATAAAATGATCTAATGGGGTCTCTGTTTGCCCTACCCTAGAAGTTTAATAGTGCATTTTACTCGTTATTTCATCCGCTTTGAGATGCCGCTTAGCACAATACGCTATCTGAAATAGGAGCGATGTAAATTGAACAAATGTGATAGAATTTCGCTGAATTCTTTTATTAACCATAACGTAAAATGATCTAATCGGGTCGCTGTTCGCCCTAGCGTAGAAGCTTAATCGTGCATTTTATTCGTCATTTCATGCGCTTTGAGATGCCGCTTAGCCCAATACGCTATCTGAAATAGGAGCGACGTAAATTGAACAAATGTGATAGAATTTCGCTGAATTCTTATATTAACCAAAATATAAAATGATCTAATCGGGTCTCTGTTTGCCCTACCCTAGAAGTTTAATAGTGCATTTTACTCGCCATTTCTCGCGCTTTGAGATGCCGCTTGGCCCAATACGCTATCTGAAATATCAGCGACGTAAATTGAACAAATGTGAGAGAATTTCGCTGAATTCTTAAATTAACCATAATATAAAATGATCTTATCGGGTCTCTGTTTGCCCTACCCTAGAAGATTAATAGTGCATTTCACTCGCCATTTCATGCGCTTTGAGGTGACGCTTAAGCCAATACGCTATCTGAAATAGGAACGACGTAAATTGAACAAATGTGATAGAATTTTTCTGAATTCTTAAATTAACCATAATATAAAATGATCTAATCGGGTCTCTGTTTGCCCTACCCTTGAAGTTTAATAGTGCATTTTACTCGCGATTCCACGCGCTTTAAGAAGCCGCCTAGCACAGTACGCTATCTGAAATAGGAGAGACGTAAATGGAACAAATGTGTTAGAATTTCGCTGAATTATTATATTAACCAAAATATAAAATAATCTAATCGGGTCTCTGATTTCCCTATCATAGAAGTTTAACAGTGCATTTGACTCGCCATTTCATGCGCTTTGAGATGCCGCTTAGCCCGATACGCTATCTGAAATAGGGGCGACGTAAATTGAACAAATGTGATAGAATTACTCTGAATTCTTATATTAACCGTAATATAAAATGAACTAATCGGGTCTCTGTTTGCCTTACCCTAGAAGTTGAATAGTGCATTTTACTCGCCATTTCATGCGCTTTGAGATGCCGCTTAGCCCAATACGCTATCTGAAATAGGAGCGACGTAAATTGAACAAATGTGACAGAATTTCCCTGAAATCTTATATTAAACAAAATATAAAATGATCTAATCGGGTCTCTGATTGCCCTATCATAGAAGTTTGATAGTGCATTTGACTCGCCATTTCATGCGCTTTGAGAGGCCGCTTAGCCCAATACGCTATCTGAAATAGGGGCGACGTAAATTGAACAAATGTGATAGAATTACTCTGAATTCTGATATTAACCGTAATATAAAATGATCTAATCGGGTCTCTGTTTGCCCTACCCTAGAAGTTTAATAGTGCATTTTACTCGCCATTTCTCGCGCTTTGAGATGCCGCTTGGCCCAATACGCTATCTGAAATATCAGCGACGTAAATTGAACAAATGTGAGAGAATTTCGCTGAATTCTTAAATTAACCATAATATAAAATGATCTTATCGGGTCTCTGTTTGCCCTACCCTAGAAGATTAATAGTGCATTTCACTCGCCATTTCATGCGCTTTGAGGTGACGCTTAAGCCAATACGCTATCTGAAATAGGAACGACGTAAATTGAACAAATGTGATAGAATTTTTCTGAATTCTTAAATTAACCATAATATAAAATGATCTAATCGGGTCTCTGTTTGCCCTACCCTTGAAGTTTAATAGTGCATTTTACTCGCCATTCCACGCGCTTTAAGAAGCCGCCTAGCACAGTACGCTATCTGAAATAGGAGAGACGTAAATGGAACAAATGTGTTAGAATTTCGCTGAATTATTATATTAACCAAAATATAAAATAATCTAATCGGGTCTCTGATTTCCCTATCATAGAAGTTTAACAGTGCATTTGACTCGCCATTTCATGCGCTTTGAGATGCCGCTTAGCCCAATACGCTATCTGAAATAGGGGCGACGTAAATTGAACAAATGTGATAGAATTACTCTGAATTCTTATATTAACCGTAATATAAAATGAACTAATCGGGTCTCTGTTTGCCTTACCCTAGAAGTTGAATAGTGCATTTTACTCGCCATTTCATGCGCTTTGAGATGCCGCTTAGCCCAATACGCTATCTGAAATAGGAGCGACGTAAATTGAACAAATGTGATAGAATTTCGCTGAATTCTTAAATTAACCATAATATAAAATGATCTAATGGGGTCTCTGATTGCCCTACCCTAGAAGATTAATAGTGCATTTCACTCGCCATTTCATGCGCTTTGAGGTGACGCTTAGCCCAATAAGCTATCTGAAATAGGAGCAACGCAAATTGAACAAATGTGATAGAATTTCGCTGAATTCTTATATTAACCAAAATATAAAATGATCTAATCGGGTCTCTTATTGCCCTATCATAGAAGTTTAATAGTGCATTTTACTCGACATTCCACGCCCTTTAAGATGCCGCTTAGCCCAGTACGCTATCTGAAATAGGAGCGACGTAAATTGAACAAATGTGATAGAATTTCGCTGAATTCTTATATTAACCATAATATAAAATGATCTAATGGGGTCTCTGATTGCCTTACCCTAGAAGTTTAATAGTGCATTTTACTCGCCATTTCATGCGCTTTGAGATGCCGCTTCGCCCAATACGCTATCTGAAATAGGAGCGACGTAAATTGAACAAATGTGAGAGAATCTCGCTGAATTCTTAAATTAACCATAATATAAAATGATCTAATCGGGTCTCTGTTTGCCCTACCCTAGAAGTTTAATAGTGCATTTCACTCGTCATTTCATGCGCTTTGCGATGCCGCTTAGCCCAATACGCTATCTGAAATAGGAGCGACGTAAATTGAACAAATGTGATAGAATTTCCCAGAAATCTTATATTAAACAAAATATAAAATGATCTAAACGGGACTCTGATTGCCGTATCATAGTAGTTTAGTAGTGCATTTTACTCGCCCTTCCACGCGCTTTAAGATGCCGCCTAGCCCAGTACACTATCTGAAATAGGAGCGACGTATGTTGAACAAATGTGATATAATTACTCTGAATTCTTATATTAACCGTAATATTAAATGATCTAATCGGGTCTCGGTTTGCCTTACCCTAGAAGTTTAATAGGGCGTTTTACTCGCCATTTCATGCGCTTTGAGATGCCGCTTAGCCCAATACGCTATCTGCAACATGAGCGACGTAAATTGAACAAATGTGATAGAATTTCGCTGAATTCTTAAATTAACCATAATATAAAATGATCTAATCGGGTCTCTGTTTGCCCTACCCCAGAAGTTTAATAGTACATTTTACTCGCCATTTCTTGCGCTTTGAGATGCCGCTTAGCCCAATACGCTATCTGAAATATCAGCGACGTAAATTGAACAAATGTGAGAGAATCTCGCTGAATTCTTATATTAACCTTAATGTAAAATGATCTAATCGGGTCTCTGTTCGCCCTACCCTAGAAGATTACTAGTGCATTTCACACGTCATTTCATGCGCTTTGCGATGCCGCTTAGCCCAATACGCTATCTGAAATAGGAGCGACGTAAATTGAACAAATGTGATAGAATTTCCATGAAATCTTATATTAAACAAAATATAAAATGATCTAAACGGGACTCTGATTGCCGTATCATAGTAGTTTAGTAGTGCATTTTACTCGCCCTTCCACGCGCTTTAAGATGCCGCCTAGCCCAGTACACTATCTGAAATAGGAGCGACGTATGTTGAACAAATGTGATATAATTACTCTGAATTCTTATATTAACCGTAATATTAAATGATCTAATCGGGTCTCGGTTTGCCTTACCCTAGAAGTTTAATAGGGCGTTTTACTCGCCATTTCATGCGCTTTGAGATGCCGCTTAGCCCAATACGCTATCTGAAATAGGAGCGACGTAAATTGAACAAATGTGATCGAATTTCGCTGAATTCTTATATTAACCAAAATATAAAATGATCTAATCGGGTCTCTGATTGCCCTATCATAGAAGTTTAATAGTGCATTTTACTCGCCATTCCACGCGCTTTAAGGTGCCGCCTAGCCCAGTACGCTATCTGAAATAGGAGCGACGTAAGTTGAACAAATGTGATAGAATTTTGCTGAATTCTTAAATTAACCATAATGTAAAATGATCGAATCGGGTCTCTGATTGCCCTACCCTAGAAGTTTAATAGTTCATTTTACTCGCCATTTCTTGCGCTTTGAGATGCCGCTTAGCCCAATACGCTATCTGAAATATCAGCGACGTAAATTGAACAAATGTGAGAGAATCTCGCTGAATTCTTATATTAACCAAAATATAAAATGATCTAATCGGGTCTATGATTGCCCTATCATAGAAGTTTAAAAGTGCATTTTACTCGCCATTACACGCGCTTTAAGATGCCGCCTAGCCCAGTACGCTATCTGAAATAGGAGCGACGTAAATTGAACAAATGTGAGAGAATCTCGCTGAATTCTTATATTAACCGTAATATAAAATGATCTAATCGGGTCTCTGTTTGCCTTACCCTAGAAGTTTAATAGTGCATTTTACTCGCCATTTCATGCGCTTTGAGATGCCGCTTAGCCCAATACGCTATCTGAAATAGGAGCGACGTAAATTGAACAAATGTGATAGAATTTCGCTGAATTCTTAAATTAACCATAATATAAAATGATCTAATGGGGTCTCTGATTGCCCTACCCTAGAAGATTAATAGTGCATTTCACTCGCCATTTCATGCGCTTTGAGATGCCGCTTAGCCCGATACGCTATCTGACATAGGAGCGACGTAAATTGAACAAATGTGATAGAATTTCGCTGAATTCTTATATTAACCAAAATATAAAATGATCTAATCGGGTCTCTGATTGCCCTATCATAGAAGTTTAATAGTGCATTTTACTCGCCATTCCACGCGCTTTAAGTTGCCGCCTAGCCCAGTACGCTATCTGAAATAGGAGCTACGTAAGTTGAACAAATGTGATAGAATTTTGCTGAATTCTTAAATTAACCATAATATAAAATGATATAATCGGGTCTCTGTTTGCCCTACCCAAGAACTTTAATAGTGCATTTCTCTCGTCATTTCATGCGCTTTGAGATGCCGCTTAGCCCAATACGCTATCTGAAATAGGAGCGACGTAAATTGAACAAATGTGATAGAATTTCCATGAAATATTATATTAAACAAAATATAAAATGATCTAAACGGGACTCTGATTGCCCTATCATAGAAGTTTAGTAGTGCATTTTACTCGCCCTTCCACGCGCTTTAAGATGCCGCCTAGCCCAGTACACTATCTGAAATAGGAGCGACGTATGTTGAACAAATGTGATATAATTACTCTGAATTCTTATATTAACCGTAATATTAAATGATCTAATCGGGTCTCGGTTTGCCTTACCCTAGAAGTTTAATAGGGCGTTTTACTCGCCATTTCATGCGCTTTGAGATGCCGCTTAGCCCAATACGCTATCTGCAACATGAGCGACGTAAATTGAACAAATGTGATAGAATTTCGCTGAATTCTTAAATTAACCATAATATAAAATGATCTAATCGGGTCTCTGTTTGCCCTACCCTAGAAGTTTAATAGTACATTTTACTCGCCATTTCTTGCGCTTTGAGATGCCGCTTAGCCCAATACGCTATCTGAAATATCAGCGACGTAAATTGAACAAATGTGAGAGAATCTCGCTGAATTCTTATATTAACCTTAATGTAAAATGATCTAATCGGGTCTCTGTTCGCCCTACCCTAGAAGATTACTAGTGCATTTCACACGTCATTTCATGCGCTTTGAGATGCCGCTTAGCTCAATAAGCTATCTGAAATAG
>CAKAJE020002162.1:0-24999 GCA_916610135.2 Macropis europaea
CCATAGAAGTTTAATAGTGCATTTTACTCGCCATTTCATGCGCTTTGAGATGCCGCTTAGCCCAATACGCTATCTGCAATAGGATCGACGTAAATTGAACAAATGAGATAGAATTTCGCTGAATTCTTAAATTAACCATAATATAAAGTGATCTAAACAGGTCTCTGTTTGCCCCACCCTAGAAGTTTAATAGTGCATTTTACTCGCCATTTCTTGGGCTTTGAGATGCCGCTTAGCCCAATACGCTATCTGAAATAGGAGCAACGTAAATTGAACAAATGTGATAGAATTTCGCTGAATTCTTAAATTAACCATAATATAAAATGATCTAATGGGGTCTCTGTTTGCCCTACCCTAGAAGTTTAATAGTGCATTTTACTCGCCATTTCTTGCGCTTCGAGATGCCGCTTAGCCCAATACGCTATCTGAAATAGGAGCGACGTAAATTGAACAAATGTGATAGAATTTCGCTGAATTCTTATATTAACAAAAATATAAAATGATCTAATCGGGTCTCTGATTGCCCTATCATAGAAGTTTAATAGTGCATTTTACTCGCCATTCCGCGCGCTTTAAGTTGCCGCCTAGCCCAGTATGCTATCTGAAATAGGAGCGACGTAAATTGAACAAATGTGATAGAATTTCCCTGAAATCTTATATTAAAGAAAATATAAAATGATATAAACGGGACTCTGATTGCCCTATCATAGACGTTTAGTAGTGCATTTTACTCGCCCTTCCACGCGCTTTAAGATGCCGCCTAGCCCAGTACACTATCTGAAATAGGAGCGACGTAAATTGAAAAAATGTGATAGAATTTCGCTGAATTCTTATATTAACCAAAATATAAAATGATCTAATGGGGTCTCTGTTTGCCCTACCCTAGAAGTTTGATAGAGCATTTTACTCGCCCTTCCACGCGCTTTAAGATGCCGCCTAGCCCAGTACACTATCTGAAATAGGAGCGACGTAAATTGAACAAATGTGATAGAATTTCGCTGAATTCTTAAATTAACCATAATATAAAATGTTCTAATCGGGTCTCTGTTTGCCCTACCCTAGAAGTTTAATAGTACATTTTACTCGCCATTTCTTGCGCTTTGAGATGCCGCTTAGCCCAATACGCTATCTGAAATAGGAGCAACGTAAATTGAACAAATGTGATAGAATTTCGCTGAATTCTTAAATTAACCATAATATAAAATGATCTAATGGGGTCTCTGTTTGCCCTACCCTAGAAGTTTAATAGTGCATTTTACTCGCCATTTCTTGCGCTTCGAGATGCCGCTTAGCCCAATACGCTATCTGAAATAGGAGCGACGTAAATTGAACAAATGTGATAGAATTTCGCTGAATTCTTATATTAACCAAAATATAAAATGATCTAATCGGGTCTCTGATTGCCCTATCATAGAAGTTTAATAGTGCATTTTACTCGCCATTCCGCGCGCTTTAAGTTGCCGCCTAGCCCAGTATGCTATCTGAAATAGGAGCGACGTAAATTGAACAAATGTGATAGAATTTCCCGGAAATCTTATATTAAACAAAATATAAAATGATCTAAACGGGACTCTGAATGCCCTATCATAGAAGTTTAGTAGTGCATTTTACTCGCCCTTCCACGCGCTTTAAGATGCCGCCGAGCCCAGTACACTATCTGAAATAGGAGCGACGTATGTTGAACAAATGTGATAGAATTACGCTGAATTCTTATATTAACCGTAATATGAAATGATCTAATCGGGTCTCTGTTTGCATTACCATAGAAGTTTAATAGTGCATTTTACTCGCCATTTCATGCGCTTTGAGATGCCGCTTAGCCCAATACGCTATCTGCAATAGGATCGACGTAAATTGAACAAATGAGATAGAATTTCGCTGAATTCTTAAATTAACCATAATATAAAGTGATCTAAACAGGTCTCTGTTTGCCCCACCCTAGAAGTTTAATAGTGCATTTTACTCGCCATTTCTTGGGCTTTGAGATGCCGCTTAGCCCAATACGCTATCTGAAATAGGAGCAACGTAAATTGAACAAATGTGATAGAATTTCGCTGAATTCTTATATTAACCAAAATATAAAATGATCTAATGGGGTCTCTGTTTGCCCTACCCTAGAAGTTTGATAGAGCATTTTACTCGCCATTTCTTGCGCTTTGAGATGCCGCTTAGGCCAATACGCTATCTGAAATAGGAGCGACGTAAAATGAACAAATGTGATAGGATGTCGCTGAATTCTTAAATTAACCATAATATAAAATGATCTAATCGGGTCTTCGTTCGCCCTACCCTAGAAGTTTAATAGTGCATTTCTCTCGTCATTTCATGCGCTTTGAGATGCCGCATAGCCCAATAAGGTATCTGAAATAGGAGCGACGTAAATTGACCAAATGTGATAGAATTTCGCTGAATTCTTATATTAACCAAAATATAAAATGATCTAATCGGCTCTCTGATTGCCCTATCATAGAAGTTTAATAGTGAATTTTACTCGCCATTCCACGCGCTTTAAGATGCCGCTTAGCCCAATACGCTATCTGAAGTAGGAGCTACGTAAATTGAACAAATGTGATAGAATTTTGCTGAATTCTTAAATTAACCATAATATAAAATGATCTAATCGGGTCTCTGTTTGCCCTACCCTAGAAGTTTAATAGTGCATTTCACTCGTCATTTCATGCGCTTTGCGATGCCGCTTAGCCCAATAAGCTATCTGAAATAGGAGCGACGCAAATTGAACAAATGTGATAGAATTTCGCTGAATTCTTATATTAACCAAAATATGAAATGATCTAATCGGGTCTCTGATTGCCCTATCATAGAAGTTTAATAGTGCATTTTACTCGCCATTCCGCGCGCTTTAAGTTGCCGCCTAGCCCAGTATGCTATCTGAAATAGGAGCGACGTAAATTGAACAAATGTGATAGAATTTCCCTGAAATCTTATATTAAAGAAAATATAAAATGATATAAACGGGACTCTGATTGCCCTATCATAGACGTTTAGTAGTGCATTTTACTCGCCCTTCCACGCGCTTTAAGATGCCGCCTAGCCAGTACACTATCTGAAATAGGAGCGACGTAAATTGAACAAATGTGATAGAATTTCGCTGAATTCTTATATTAACCAAAATATAAAATGATCTAATGGGGTCTCTGTTTGCCCTACCCTAGAAGTTTGATAGAGCATTTTACTCGCCATTTCTTGCGCTTTGAGATGCCGCTTAGGCCAATACGCTATCTGAAATAGGAGCGACGTAAAATGAACAAATGTGATAGGATGTCGCTGAATTCTTAAATTAACCATAATATAAAATGATCTAATCGGGTCTATATGTGCCCAACCCTAGAAGCTTAATAGTGCATTTTACTCGCCATTTCTTGCGCTTTGAGATGCCGCTTAGCCCAATACGCTATCTGAAATAGGAGCGACGTAAACTGAACAAATGTGATAGAATTTCGCTCAATTCTTATATTAACCAAAACATAAAATGATC
The DNA here is from genome assembly GCA_916610135.2 of Macropis europaea. Taxonomy (NCBI): domain Eukaryota; kingdom Metazoa; phylum Arthropoda; class Insecta; order Hymenoptera; family Melittidae; genus Macropis; species Macropis europaea. Next base: position 3,497 of record CAKAJE020002162.1, read on the forward strand.
TAATCGGGTCTCTGATTGCCCCATCATAGAAGTTTAATAGTGCATTTTACCCGCCATTCCACGCGCTTTAAGATGACGCCTAGCCCAGTACGCTATCTGAAATAGGAGCTACGTAAGTTGAACAAATGTGTCAGAGTTACGCTGAATTCTTATATTAACCGCAATATAAAACGATCTAATCGGGTCTCTGTTTGCCTTATCCTAGAAGTTTAATAGTGCAATTTACTCGCCATTTCATGCGCTTTGAGATGCCGCTTAGCCCAATACGCTATCTGAAATAGGAGCCACGTAAGTTGAACAAATGTGATATAATTTCGCTGAATTCTTATATTTACCGCAATATAAAATGATCTAATCGGTTCTCTGATTGCCCTACCATAGAAGTTTAATGGTGCATTTTACTCGCCATTCCACGCGCTTTAAGTTGCCGCCTAGCCCAGTACGCTATCTGAAATAGGAGCTACGTAAGTTGAACAAATGTGACAGAATTACGCTGAATTCTTATATTTACCGTAATATAAAATGATCTAATCGGGTCTCTGTTTGCCTTATCCTAGAAGTTTAATAGTGCATTGTACTCGCTATTTCATGCGCTTTGAGATGCCGCTTAGCCCAATACGCTATCTGAAATAGGAGCGACGTAAATTGAACAAATGTGATAGAATTTCGCTGAATTCTTATATTAACCTCAATGTAAAATGATCTAATCGGGTCTTCGTTCGCCCTACCCTAGAAGTTTAATAGTGCATTTCTCTCGTCATTTCATGCGCTTTGAGATGCCGCATAGCCCAATAAGGTATCTGAAATAGGAGCGACGTAAATTGACCAAATGTGATAGAATTTCGCTGAATTCTTATATTAACCAAAATATAAAATGATCTAATCGGCTCTCTGATTGCCCTATCATAGAAGTTTAATAGTGAATTTTACTCGCCATTCCACGCGCTTTAAGATGCCGCTTAGCCCAATACGCTATCTGAAGTAGGAGCTACGTAAATTGAACAAATGTGATAGAATTTTGCTGAATTCTTAAATTAACCATAATATAAAATGATCTAATCGGGTCTCTGTTTGCCCTACCCTAGAAGTTTAATAGTGCATTTCACTCGTCATTTCATGCGCTTTGCGATGCCGCTTAGCCCAATAAGCTATCTGAAATAGGAGCGACGCAAATTGAACAAATGTGATAGAATTTCGCTGAATTCTTATATTAACCAAAATATGAAATGATCTAATCGGGTCTCTGATTGCCCTATCATAGAAGTTTAACAGTGCATTTTACTCGTCATTTCTTGCGCTTTGAGATGCCGCATAGTCCAATACGCTATCTGAAATATCAGCGACGTAAATTGAACAAATATGAGAGAATTTCGCTGAATTATTATATTAACCAAAATATAAAATAATCTAATCGGGTCTCTGATTTCCCTATCATAGAAGTTTAGTAGTGCATTTGACTCGCCATTTCATGCGCTTTGAGATGCCGCTTAGCCCAATACGCTATCTGAAATAGGGGCGACGTAAATTGAACAAATGTGATAGAATTACTCTGAATTCTTATATTAACCGTAATATAAAATGATCTAATCGAGTCTCTGTTTGCCTTACCCTAGAAGTTTAATAGTGCATTTTACTCGCCATTTCATGCGCTTTGAGATGCCGCTTAGCCCAATACGCTATCTGCAATAGGATCGACGTAAATTGAACAAATGAGATAGAATTTCGCTGAATTCTTAAATTAACCATAATATAAAGTGATCTAAACAGGTCTCTGTTTGCCCCACCCTAGAAGTTTAATAGTGCATTTTACTCGCCATTTCTTGGGCTTTGAGATGCCGCTTAGCCCAATACGCTATCTGAAATAGGAGCAACGTAAATTGAACAAATGTGATAGAATTTCGCTGAATTCTTAAATTAACCATAATATAAAATGATCTAATGGGGTCTCTGTTTGCCCTACCCTAGAAGTTTAATAGTGCATTTTACTCGCCATTTCTTGCGCTTCGAGATGCCGCTTAGCCCAATACGCTATCTGAAATAGGAGTGACGTAAATTGAACAAATGTGATAGAATTTCGCTGAATTCTTATATTAACAAAAATATAAAATGATCTAATCGGGTCTCTGATTGCCCTATCATAGAAGTTTAATAGTGCATTTTACTCGCCATTCCGCGCGCTTTAAGTTGCCGCCTAGCCCAGTATGCTATCTGAAATAGGAGCGACGTAAATTGAACAAATGTGATAGAATTTCCCTGAAATCTTATATTAAAGAAAATATAAAATGATATAAACGGGACTCTGATTGCCCTATCATAGACGTTTAGTAGTGCATTTTACTCGCCCTTCCACGCGCTTTAAGATGCCGCCTAGCCCAGTACACTATCTGAAATAGGAGCGACGTAAATTGAAAAAATGTGATAGAATTTCGCTGAATTCTTATATTAACCAAAATATAAAATGATCTAATGGGGTCTCTGTTTGCCCTACCCTAGAAGTTTGATAGAGCATTTTACTCGCCCTTCCACGCGCTTTAAGATGCCGCCTAGCCCAGTACACTATCTGAAATAGGAGCGACGTAAATTGAACAAATGTGATAGAATTTGGCTGAATTCTTAAATTAACCATAATATAAAATGTTCTAATCGGGTCTCTGTTTGCCCTACCCTAGAAGTTTAATAGTACATTTTACTCGCCATTTCTTGCGCTTTGAGATGCCGCTTAGCCCAATACGCTATCTGAAATAGGAGCAACGTAAATTGAACAAATGTGATAGAATTTCGCTGAATTCTTAAATTAACCATAATATAAAATGATCTAATGGGGTCTCTGTTTGCCCTACCCTAGAAGTTTAATAGTGCATTTTACTCGCCATTTCTTGCGCTTCGAGATGCCGCTTAGCCCAATACGCTATCTGGAATAGGAGCGACGTAAATTGAACAAATGTGATAGAATTTCGCTGAATTCTTATATTAACCAAAATATAAAATGATCTAATCGGGTCTCTGATTGCCCTATCATAGAAGTTTAATAGTGCATTTTACTCGCCATTCCGCGCGCTTTAAGTTGCCGCCTAGCCCAGTATGCTATCTGAAATAGGAGCGACGTAAATTGAACAAATGTGATAGAATTTCCCGGAAATCTTATATTAAACAAAATATAAAATGATCTAAACGGGACTCTGATTGCCCTATCATAGAAGTTTAGTAGTGCATTTTACTCGCCCTTCCACGCGCTTTAAGATGCCGCCTAGCCCAGTACACTATCTGAAATAGGAGCGACGTATGTTGAACAAATGTGATAGAATTACGCTGAATTCTTATATTAACCGTAATATGAAATGATCTAATCGGGTCTCTGTTTGCATTACCATAGAAGTTTAATAGTGCATTTTACTCGCCATTTCATGCGCTTTGAGATGCCGCTTAGCCCAATACGCTATCTGCAATAGGATCGACGTAAATTGAACAAATGAGATAGAATTTCGCTGAATTCTTAAATTAACCATAATATAAAGTGATCTAAACAGGTCTCTGTTTGCCCCACCCTAGAAGTTTAATAGTGCATTTTACTCGCCATTTCTTGGGCTTTGAGATGCCGCTTAGCCCAATACGCTATCTGAAATAGGAGCAACGTAAATTGAACAAATGTGATAGAATTTCGCTGAATTCTTAAATTAACCATAATATAAAATGATCTAATGGGGTCTCTGTTTGCCCTACCCTAGAAGTTTAATAGTGCATTTCACTCGTCATTTCATGCGCTTTGCGATGCCGCTTAGCCCAATAAGCTATCTGAAATAGGAGCGACGCAAATTGAACAAATGTGATAGAATTTCGCTGAATTCTTATATTAACCAAAATATGAAATGATCTAATCGGGTCTCTGATTGCCCTATCATAGAAGTTTAACAGTGCATTTTACTCGACATTTCTTGCGCTTTGAGATGCCGCATAGTCCAATACGCTATCTGAAATATCAGCGACGTAAATTGAACAAATATGAGAGAATTTCGCTGAATTATTATATTAACCAAAATATAAAATAATCTAATCGGGTCTCTGATTTCCCTATCATAGAAGTTTAGTAGTGCATTTGACTCGCCATTTCATGCGCTTTGAGATGCCGCTTAGCCCAATACGCTATCTGAAATAGGGGCGACGTAAATTGAACAAATGTGATAGAATTACTCTGAATTCTTATATTAACCGTAATATAAAATGATCTAATCGGGTCTCTGTTTGCCTTACCCTAGAAGTTTAATAGTGCATTTTACTCGCCATTTCATGCGCTTTGAGATGCCGCTTAGCCCAATACGCTATCTGCAATAGGATCGACGTAAATTGAACAAATGAGATAGAATTTCGCTGAATTCTTAAATTAACCATAATATAAAGTGATCTAAACAGGTCTCTGTTTGCCCCACCCTAGAAGTTTAATAGTGCATTTTACTCGCCATTTCTTGGGCTTTGAGATGCCGCTTAGCCCAATACGCTATCTGAAATAGGAGCAACGTAAATTGAACAAATGTGATAGAATTTCGCTGAATTCTTAAATTAACCATAATATAAAATGATCTAATGGGGTCTCTGTTTGCCCTACCCTAGAAGTTTAATAGTGCATTTTACTCGCCATTTCTTGCGCTTCGAGATGCCGCTTAGCCCAATACGCTATCTGAAATAGGAGCGACGTAAATTGAACAAATGTGATAGAATTTCGCTGAATTCTTATATTAACAAAAATATAAAATGATCTAATCGGGTCTCTGATTGCCCTATCATAGAAGTTTAATAGTGCATTTTACTCGCCATTCCGCGCGCTTTAAGTTGCCGCCTAGCCCAGTATGCTATCTGAAATAGGAGCGACGTAAATTGAACAAATGTGATAGAATTTCCCTGAAATCTTATATTAAAGAAAATATAAAATGATATAAACGGGACTCTGATTGCCCTATCATAGACGTTTAGTAGTGCATTTTACTCGCCCTTCCACGCGCTTTAAGATGCCGCCTAGCCCAGTACACTATCTGAAATAGGAGCGACGTAAATTGAAAAAATGTGATAGAATTTCGCTGAATTCTTATATTAACCAAAATATAAAATGATCTAATGGGGTCTCTGTTTGCCCTACCCTAGAAGTTTGATAGAGCATTTTACTCGCCATTTCTTGCGCTTTGAGATGCCGCTTAGGCCAATACGCTATCTGAAATAGGAGCGACGTAAAATGAACAAATGTGATAGGATGTCGCTGAATTCTTAAATTAACCATAATATAAAATGATCTAATCGGGTCTATATGTGCCCAACCCTAGAAGCTTAATAGTGCATTTTACTCGCCATTTCTTGCGCTTTGAGATGCCGCTTAGCCCAATACGCTATCTGAAATAGGAGCGACGTAAACTGAACAAATGTGATAGAATTTCGCTCAATTCTTATATTAACCAAAACATAAAATGATCTAATCGGGTCTCTGATTGCCCCATCATAGAAGTTTAATAGTGCATTTTACCCGCCATTCCACGCGCTTTAAGATGACGCCTAGCCCAGTACGCTATCTGAAATAGGAGCTACGTAAGTTGAACAAATGTGTCAGAGTTACGCTGAATTCTTATATTAACCGCAATATAAAACGATCTAATCGGGTCTCTGTTTGCCTTATCCTAGAAGTTTAATAGTGCAATTTACTCGCCATTTCATGCGCTTTGAGATGCCGCTTAGCCCAATACGCTATCTGAAATAGGAGCGACGTAAATTGAACAAATGTGATATAATTTCGCTGAATTCTTATATTTACCGTAATATAAAATGATCTAATCGGTTCTCTGATTGCCCTACCATAGAAGTTTAATGGTGCATTTTACTCGCCATTCCACGCGCTTTAAGTTGCCGCCTAGCTCAGTACGCTATCTGAAATAGGAGCTACGTAAGTTGAACAAATGTGACAGAATTACGCTGAATTCTTATATTTACCGTAATATAAAATGATCTAATCGGGTCTCTGTTTGCCTTATCCTAGAAGTTTAATAGTACATTTTACTCGCTATTTCATGCGCTTTGAGATGCCGCTTAGCCCAATACGCTATCTGAAATAGGAGCGACGTAAATTGAACAAATGTGATAGAATTTCGCTGAATTCTTATATTAACCTCAATGTAAAATGATCTAATCGGGTCTTCGTTCGCCCTACCCTAGAAGTTTAATAGTGCATTTCTCTCGTCATTTCATGCGCTTTGAGATGCCGCATAGCCCAATAAGGTATCTGAAATAGGAGCGACGTAAATTGACCAAATGTGATAGAATTTCGCTGAATTCTTATATTAACCAAAATATAAAATGATCTAATCGGGTCTCTGATTGCCCTATCATAGAAGTTTAATAGTGAATTTTACTCGCCATTCCACGCGCTTTAAGATGCCGCTTAGCCCAATACGCTATCTGAAGTAGGAGCTACGTAAATTGAACAAATGTGATAGAATTTTGCTGAATTCTTAAATTAACCATAATATAAAATGATCTAATCGGGTCTCTGTTTGCCCTACCCTAGAAGTTTAATAGTGCATTTCACTCGTCATTTCATGCGCTTTGCGATGCCGCTTAGCCCAATAAGCTATCTGAAATAGGAGCGACGCAAATTGAACAAATGTGATAGAATTTCGCCGAATTCTTATATTAACCAAAATATGAAATGATCTAATCGGGTCTCTGATTGCCCTATCATAGAAGTTTAACAGTGCATTTTACTCGACATTTCTTGCGCTTTGAGATGCCGCATAGTCCAATACGCTATCTGAAATATCAGCGACGTAAATTGAACAAATATGAGAGAATTTCGCTGAATTATTATATTAACCAAAATATAAAATAATCTAATCGGGTCTCTGATTTCCCTATCATAGAAGTTTAGTAGTGCATTTGACTCGCCATTTCATGCGCTTTGAGATGCCGCTTAGCCCAATACGCTATCTGAAATAGGGGCGACGTAAATTGAACAAATGTGATAGAATTACTCTGAATTCTTATATTAACCGTAATATAAAATGATCTAATCGGGTCTCTGTTTGCCTTACCCTAGAAGTTTAATAGTGCATTTTACTCGCCATTTCATGCGCTTTGAGATGCCGCTTAGCCCAATACGCTATCTGAAATAGGAGCGACGTAAATTGAACAAGTGTGATAGAATTTCGCTGAATTCTTAAATTAAACATAATATAAATTGATCTAATGGGGTCTCTGATTGCCCTACCCTAGAAGATTAATAGTGCATTTCACTCGCCATTTCATGCGCTTTGAGATGCCGCTTAGCCCGATACGCTATCTGACATAGGAGCGACGTAAATTGAACAAATGTGATAGAATTTCGCTGAATTCTTATATTAACCAACATATAAAATGATCTAATCGGGTCTCTGATTGCCCTATCATAGAAGTTTAATAGTGCATTTTACTCGCCATTCCACGCGCTTTAAGTTGCCGTCTAGCCCAGTACGCTATCTGAAATAGGAGCTACGTAAGTTGAACAAATGTGATAGAATTTTGCTGAATTCTTAAATTAACCATAATATAAAATGATATAATCGGGTCTCTGTTTGCCCTACCCAAGAACTTTAATAGTGCATTTCTCTCGTCATTTCATGCGCTTTGAGATGCCGCTTAGCCCAATACGCTATCTGAAATAGGAGCGACGTAAATTGAACAAATGTGATAGAATTTCCATGAAACCTTATATTAAACAAAATATAAAATGACCTAAACGGGACTCTGATTGCCCTATCATAGAAGTTTAGTAGTGCATTTTACTCGCCCTTCCACGCGCTTTAAGATGCCGCCTAGCCCAGTACACTATCTGAAATAGGAGCGACGTATGTTGAACAAATGTGATATAATTACTCTGAATTCTTATATTAACCGTAATATTAAATGATCTAATCGGGTCTCGGTTTGCCTTACCCCAGAAGTTTAATAGTGCGTCTTACTCGCCATTTCATGCGCTTTGAGATGCCGCTTAGCCCAATACGCTATCTGCAACAAGAGCGACGTAAATTGAACAAATGTGATAGAATTTCGCTGAATTCTTAAATTAACCATAATATAAAATGTTCTAATCGGGTCTCTGTTTGCCCTACCCTAGAAGTTTAATAGTACATTTTACTCGCCATTTCTTGCGCTTTGAGATGCCGCTTAGCCCAATATGCTATCTGAAATATCAGCGACGTAAATTGAACAAATGTGAGAGAATCTCGCTGAATTCTTATATTAACCTTAATGTAAAATGATCTAATCGGGTCTCTGTTCGCCCTACCCTAGAAGATTACTAGTGCATTTCACACGTCATTTCATGCGCTTTGAGATGCCGCTTATCTCAATAAGCTATCTGAAATAGGAGCGACGTAAATTGGACAAATGTGATAGAATTTTTCTGAATTCTTAAATAAACCATAATATGAAATGATCTAATCGGGTCTCTGTTTGCCCTACCCTAGAGGTTTAAGAGTGCATTTTACTCGCCATTTCATGCGCTTTGAGATGCCGCTTAGCCCAATACGCTATCTGAAATAGGAGCGACGTAAATTGAACAAATGTGATAGAATTTCGCTGAATTCTTATATTAACCAAAATATAAAATGATCTAATCGGGTCTCTGATTGCCCTATCATAGAAGTTTGATAGTGTATTTTACTCGACATTCCACGCGCTTTAAGTTGCCGCCTAGCCCAGTACGCTATCTGAAATAGGAGCTACGTAAGTTGAACAAATGTGACAGAATTACGCTGAATTCTTATATTTACCGTAATATAAAATGATCTAATCGGGTCTCTGTTTGCCTTATCCTAGAAGTTTAATAGTGCATTTTACTCGCCGTTTCATGCGCTTTGAGATGCCGCCTAGCCCAGTACGCTATCTGACATAGGAGCGACGTAAATTGAACAAATGTGATAGAATTTCGCTGAATTCTTAAATTAACCATAATATAAAATGATCTAATGGGGTCTCTGATTGCCCTACCCTAGAAGATTAATAGTGCATTTCACTCGCCATTTCATGAGCTTTGAGATGCCGCTTAGCCCAATACGCTATCTGACATAGGAGCGACGTAAATTGAACAAATGTGATAGAATTTCGCTGAATTCTTAAATTAACCATAATATAAAATGATCTAATGGGGTCTCTGATTGCCCTACCCTAGAAGATTAATAGTGCATTTCACTCGCCATTTCATGCGCTTTGAGATGCCGCTTAGCCCGATACGCTATCTGACATAGGAGCGACGTAAATTGAACAAATGTGATAGAATTTCGCTGAATTCTTATATTAACCAACATATAAAATGATCTAATCGGGTCTCTGATTGCCCTATCATAGAAGTTTAATAGTGCATTTTACTCGCCATTCCACGCGCTTTAAGTTGCCGTCTAGCCCAGTACGCTATCTGAAATAGGAGCTACGTAAGTTGAACAAATGTGATAGAATTTTGCTGAATTCTTAAATTAACCATAATATAAAATGATATAATCGGGTCTCTGTTTGCCCTACCCAAGAACTTTAATAGTGCATTTCTCTCGTCATTTCATGCGCTTTGAGATGCCGCTTAGCCCAATACGCTATCTGAAATAGGAGCGACGTAAATTGAACAAATGTAATAGAATTTCCATGAAACCTTATATTAAACAAAATATAAAATGACCTAAACGGGACTCTGATTGCCCTATCATAGAGGTTTAGTAGTGCATTTTACTCGCCCTTCCACGCGCTTTAAGATGCCGCCTAGCCCAGTACACTATCTGAAATAGGAGCGACGTATGTTGAACAAATGTGATATAATTACTCTGAATTCTTATATTAACCGTAATATTAAATGATCTAATCGGGTCTCGGTTTGCCTTACCCCAGAAGTTTAATAGTGCGTCTTACTCGCCATTTCATGCGCTTTGAGATGCCGCTTAGCCCAATACGCTATCTGCAACAAGAGCGACGTAAATTGAACAAATGTGATAGAATTTCGCTGAATTCTTAAATTAACCATAATATAAAATGTTCTAATCGGGTCTCTGTTTGCCCTACCCTAGAAGTTTAATAGTACATTTTACTCGCCATTTCTTGCGCTTTGAGATGCCGCTTAGCCCAATATGCTATCTGAAATATCAGCGACGTAAATTGAACAAATGTGAGAGAATCTCGCTGAATTCTTATATTAACCTTAATGTAAAATGATCTAATCGGGTCTCTGTTCGCCCTACCCTAGAAGATTACTAGTGCATTTCACACGTCATTTCATGCGCTTTGAGATGCCGCTTATCTCAATAAGCTATCTGAAATAGGAGCGACGTAAATTGGACAAATGTGATAGAATTTTTCTGAATTCTTAAATAAACCATAATATGAAATGATCTAATCGGGTCTCTGTTTGCCCTACCCTAGAGGTTTAAGAGTGCATTTTACTCGCCATTTCATGCGCTTTGAGATGCCGCTTAGCCCAATACGCTATCTGAAATAGGAGCGACGTAAATTGAACAAATGTGATAGAATTTCGCTGAATTCTTATATTAACCAAAATATAAAATGATCTAATCGGGTCTCTGATTGCCCTATCATAGAAGTTTGATAGTGTATTTTACTCGACATTCCACGCGCTTTAAGTTGCCGCCTAGCCCAGTACGCTATCTGAAATAGGAGCTACGTAAGTTGAACAAATGTGACAGAATTACGCTGAATTCTTATATTTACCGTAATATAAAATGATCTAATCGGGTCTCTGTTTGCCTTATCCTAGAAGTTTAATAGTGCATTTTACTCGCCGTTTCATGCGCTTTGAGATGCCGCCTAGCCCAGTACGCTATCTGACATAGGAGCGACGTAAATTGAACAAATGTGATAGAATTTCGCTGAATTCTTAAATTAACCATAATATAAAATGATCTAATGGGGTCTCTGATTGCCCTACCCTAGAAGATTAATAGTGCATTTCACTCGCCATTTCATGAGCTTTGAGATGCCGCTTAGCCCAATACGCTATCTGACATAGGAGCGACGTAAATTGAACAAATGTGATAGAATTTCCCGGAAATCTTATATTAAACAAAATATAAAGTGATCTAAACAGGTCTCTGTTTGCCCCACCCTAGAAGTTTAATAGTGCATTTTACTCGCCATTTCTTGGGCTTTGAGATGCCGCTTAGCCCAATACGCTATCTGAAATAGGAGCAACGTAAATTGAACAAATGTGATAGAATTTCGCTGAATTCTTAAATTAACCATAATATAAAATGATCTAATGGGGTCTCTGTTTGCCCTACCCTAGAAGTTTAATAGTGCATTTTACTCGCCATTTCTTGCGCTTCGAGATGCCGCTTAGCCCAATACGCTATCTGAAATAGGAGCGACGTAAATTGAACAAATGTGATAGAATTTCGCTGAATTCTTATATTAACAAAAATATAAAATGATCTAATCGGGTCTCTGATTGCCCTATCATAGAAGTTTAATAGTGCATTTTACTCGCCATTCCGCGCGCTTTAAGTTGCCGCCTAGCCCAGTATGCTATCTGAAATAGGAGCGACGTAAATTGACCAAATGTGATAGAATTTCGCTGAATTCTTATATTAACCAAAATATAAAATGATCTAATCGGGTCTCTGATTGCCCTATCATAGAAGTTTAATAGTGAATTTTACTCGCTATTCCACGCGCTTTAAGATGCCGCTTAGCCCAATACGCTATCTGAAGTAGGAGCTACGTAAATTGAACAAATGTGATAGAATTTTGCTGAATTCTTAAATTAACCATAATATAAAATGATCTAATCGGGTCTCTGTTTGCCCTACCCTAGAAGTTTAATAGTGCATTTCACTCGTCATTTCATGCGCTTTGCGATGCCGCTTAGCCCAATAAGCTATCTGAAATAGGAGCGACGCAAATTGAACAAATGTGATAGAATTTCGCCGAATTCTTATATTAACCAAAATATGAAATGATCTAATCGGGTCTCTGATTGCCCTATCATAGAAGTTTAACAGTGCATTTTACTCGACATTTCTTGCGCTTTGAGATGCCGCATAGTCCAATACGCTATCTGAAATATCAGCGACGTAAATTGAACAAATATGAGAGAATTTCGCTGAATTATTATATTAACCAAAATATAAAATAATCTAATCGGGTCTCTGATTTCCCTATCATAGAAGTTTAGTAGTGCATTTGACTCGCCATTTCATGCGCTTTGAGATGCCGCTTAGCCCAATACGCTATCTGAAATAGGGGCGACGTAAATTGAACAAATGTGATAGAATTACTCTGAATTCTTATATTAACCGTAATATAAAATGATCTAATCGGGTCTCTGTTTGCCTTACCCTAGAAGTTTAATAGTGCATTTTACTCGCCATTTCATGCGCTTTGAGATGCAGCTTAGCCCAATACGCTATCTGAAATAGGAGCGACGTAAATTGAACAAGTGTGATAGAATTTCGCGGAATTCTTAAATTAAACATAATATAAATTGATCTAATGGGGTCTCTGATTGCCCTACCCTAGAAGATTAATAGTGCATTTCACTCGCCATTTCATGCGCTTTGAGATGCCGCTTAGCCCGATACGCTATCTGACATAGGAGCGACGTAAATTGAACAAATGTGATAGAATTTCGCTGAATTCTTATATTAACCAACATATAAAATGATCTAATCGGGTCTCTGATTGCCCTATCATAGAAGTTTAATAGTGCATTTTACTCGCCATTCCACGCGCTTTAAGTTGCCGTCTAGCCCAGTACGCTATCTGAAATAGGAGCTACGTAAGTTGAACAAATGTGATAGAATTTTGCTGAATTCTTAAATTAACCATAATATAAAATGTTCTAATCGGGTCTCTGTTTGCCCTACCCTAGAAGTTTAATAGTACATTTTACTCGCCATTTCTTGCGCTTTGAGATGCCGCTTAGCCCAATATGCTATCTGAAATATCAGCGACGTAAATTAAACAAATGTGAGAGAATCTCGCTGAATTCTTATATTAACCTTAATGTAAAATGATCTAATCGGGTCTCTGTTCGCCCTACCCTAGAAGATTACTAGTGCATTTCACACGTCATTTCATGCGCTTTGAGATGCCGCTTAGCTCAATAAGCTATCTGAAATAGGAGCGACGTAAATTGGACAAATGTGATAGAATTTTTCTGAATTCTTAAATAAACCATAATATGAAATGATCTAATCGGGTCTCTGTTTGCCCTACCCTAGAGGTTTAAGAGTGCATTTTACTCGCCATTTCATGCGCTTTGAGATGCCGCTTAGCCCAATACGCTATCTGAAATAGGAGCGACGTAAATTGAACAAATGTGATAGAATTTCGCTGAATTCTTATATTAACCAAAATATAAAATGATCTAATCGGGTCTCTGATTGCCCTATCATAGAAGTTTGATAGTGTATTTTACCCGACATTCCACGCGCTTTAAGTTGCCGCCTAGCCCAGTACGCTATCTGAAATAGGAGCTACGTAAGTTGAACAAATGTGACAGAATTACGCTGAATTCTTATATTTACCGTAATATAAAATGATCTAATCGGGTCTCTGTTTGCCCTACCCTAGAAGATTAATAGTGCATTTCACTCGCCATTTCATGAGCTTTGAGATGCCGCTTAGCCCAATACGCTATCTGACATAGGAGCGACGTAAATTGAACAAATGTGATAGAATTTCGCTGAATTCTTAAATTAACCATAATATAAAATGATCTAATGGGGTCTCTGATTGCCCTACCCTAGAAGATTAATAGTGCATTTCACTCGCCATTTCATGCGCTTTGAGATGCCGCTTAGCCCGATACGCTATCTGACATAGGAGCGACGTAAATTGAACAAATGTGATAGAATTTCGCTGAATTCTTATATTAACCAACATATAAAATGATCTAATCGGGTCTCTGATTGCCCTATCATAGAAGTTTAATAGTGCATTTTACTCGCCATTCCACGCGCTTTAAGTTGCCGTCTAGCCCAGTACGCTATCTGAAATAGGAGCTACGTAAGTTGAACAAATGTGATAGAATTTTGCTGAATTCTTAAATTAACCATAATATAAAATGATATAATCGGGTCTCTGTTTGCCCTACCCAAGAACTTTAATAGTGCATTTCTCTCGTCATTTCATGCGCTTTGAGATGCCGCTTAGCCCAATACGCTATCTGAAATAGGAGCGACGTAAATTGAACAAATGTGATAGAATTTCGCTGAATTCTTAAATTATCCATAATATAAAATGATCTAATGGAGTCTCTGATTGCCCTATCATAGAAGTTTAGTAGTGCATTTTACTCGCCCTTCCACGCGCTTTGAGATACCGCCTTGCCCAGTACGCTATCTGAAATATCAGCGACGTAAATTGAACAAATGTGAGAATATGTCGCTGAATTCTTATATTAACCAAAATGTAAAATGATCTAATCGGGTCTCTGATTGCCCTATCATAGAAGTTTAGTACTGCATTTTACTCGCCCTTCCACGCGCTTTGAGATACCGCCTTGCCCAGTACGCTATCTGAAATAGGAGCGACGTAAGTTGAACAAATGTGATAGAATTACGCTGAATTCTTATATTAACCGTAATATAAAATTATCTAATCGGGTCTCTGTTTGCCCTACCCTAGAAGTTTAACAGTGCATTTTACTCGTCATTTCATGCGCTTTGAGATGCCGCATAGCCCAATACGCTATCTGACATAGGAGCGACGTAAATTGAACAAATGTGATAGAATTTCGCTGAATTCTTAAATTAACCATAATATAAAATGATCTAATGGGGTCTCTGATTGCCCTACCCTAGAAGATTAATAGTGCATTTCACTCGCCATTTCATGCGCTTTGAGATGCCGCTTAGCCCAATACGCTATCTGACATAGGAGCGACGTAAATTGAACAAATGTGATAGAATTTCGCTGAAGTCTTATATTAACCAAAATATAAAATGATCTAATCGGGTCTCTGATTGCCCTATCATAGAAGTTTAATAGTGCATTTTACTCGCCATTCCACGCGCTTTAAGTTGCCGCCTAGCCCAGTACGCTATCTGAAATAGGAGCTACGTAAGTTGAACAAATGTGACAGAATTACGCTGAATTCTTATATTAACCGTAATATAAAATGATCTAATCGGGTCTCTGTTTGCCCTACCCTAGAAGTTTAATAGTGCATTTTACTCGCCATTTCTTGCGCTTTGAGATGCCGCTTATCCCAGTACGCTATCTGAAATAGGAGCGACGTAAATTGAACAAATGTGATAGAATTTTGCTGAATTCTTAAATTAACCATAATATAAAATGATCTAATCGGGTCTCTGTTCGCCATACCCTAGAAGTTTAATAGTGCAGTTTACTCTCCACTCCACGCGCTTTAAGATGCCGCCTAGCCCAGTACGCTATCTGAAATAGGAGCGACGTAAATTGAACAAATGTGATAGAATTTCGCTGAATTCTTATATTAACCTTAATGTAAAATGATCTAATCGGGTCTTTGATCGCCCTACCCTTGAAGTTTAATAGTGCATTTGACTCGTCATTTCATGCGCTTTGAGATGCCGCTTAGCCCAATAAGGTATCTGAAATAGGAGCGACGTAAATTGAACAAATGTGATAGAATTTCGCTGAATTCTTATATTAACCAAAATATGAAATGATCTAATCGGGTCTCTGATTGCCCTATCATAGAAGTTTAATAGTGCATTTTACTCGCCATTACACACGCTTTAAGATGCCGCCTAGCCCAGTACGCTATCTGATATAGGAACGACGTAAATTGAACAAATGTGATAGAATTTCGCTGAATTCTTATATTAACCAAAATATAAAATGATCTAATCGGGTCTCTGATTGCCCTATCATAGAAGTTTAATAGTGCATTTTACTCGCCATTCCGCGCGCTTTAAGTTGCCGCCTAGCCCAGTATGCTATCTGAAATAGGAACGACGTAAATTGAACAAATGCGATAGAATTTTGCTGAATCCTTAAATTAACCATAATATAAAATGATCTAATCGGGTCTCTGATTGCCCTACCCTAGAAGTTTAATAGCGCATTTTACTCAGCATTTCATGCGCTTTGAGATGCCGCTTATCCCAATACGCTATCTGAAATAGGAGCGACGTAAATTAAACATATGTGATAGAATTTCGCTGAATTCTTATATTAACCAAAATATAAAATGATCTAATCGGGTCTCTGATTGCCCTATCATAGAAGTTTAATAGTGCATTTTACTCGCCATTCCTCGCGCTTTAAGATGCCGCCTATCCGGGTACGCTATCTGAAATAGGAGCGACGTAAATTGAACAAATGTGAGAGAATTTCGCTGAATTCTTAAATTAACCATAATATAAATTGATCTAATGGGGTCTCTGTTTGCCTTACCCTAGAAGTTTAATGGTGCATTCTACTCGCCATTTCCTGCGCTTTGAGATGCCGCTTAGCACAAGTCGCTATCTGAAATAGGAGCGATGTAAATTGAACAAATGTGATAGAATTTCGCTGAATTCTTATATTATACTTAATGTAAAATGATCTAATCGGGTCTTTGTTCGCCCTACCCAAGAAGTTTAATAGTGCATTTCACTCGTCAATTCATGCGCTTTGCGGTGCCGCTAAGCCCAGTACGCTATCTGAAATAGGAACGACGTAAATTGAACAAATGTGATAGAATTTCGCTGAATTCTTATATTAACCAAAATATAAGATGATCTAATCGGGTCTCTGATTGCCCTATCATAGAAGTTTAATAGTGCATTTTACTCGTCATTCCACGCGCTTTAAGATGCCGCCTAGCCCAGTACGCTATCTGAAATAGGAGCAACGTAAATTGAACAAATGTGATAGAATTTCGCTGAATTCTTAAATTAACCATAATATAAAATGATCTAATGGGGTCTCTGTTTGCCGTACCCTAGAAGTTTAATAGTGCATTTTACTCGCCATTTCATGCGCTTTGAGATGCCGCTTAGCCCAATACGCTATCTGAAATAGGAGCGACGTAAGTTGAACAAATGTGATAGAATCACGCTGAATTCTTATATTAACCATAATATAAAATGATCTAAACGGGACTCTGATTGCCCTATCATGGAAGTTTAGTAGTGCATTTTACTCGCCCTTCCACGCGCTTTAAGATGCCGCCTAGCCCAGTACACTATCTGAAATAGGAGCGACGTATGTTGAACAAATGTGATAGAATTACGCTGAATTCTTAAATTAACCATAATATAAAATGATCTAATGGGGTCTCTGTTTGCCCTACCCTAGAAGTTTAATAGTGCATTTTACTCGCCATTTCTTGCGCTTTGAGATGCCGCTTAGCCCAATACGCTATCTGAAATAGGAGCGACGTAAGTTGAACAAATGTGATAGAATCACGCTGAATTCTTATATTAACCATAATATAAAATGATCTAAACGGGACTCTGATTGCCCTATCATGGAAGTTTAGTAGTGCATTTTACTCGCCCTTCCACGCGCTTTAAGATGCCGCCTAGCCCAGTACACTATCTGAAATAGGAGCGACGTATGTTGAACAAATGTGATAGAATTACGCTGAATTCTTATATTAACCGTAATATAAAATGATCTAATCGGGTCTCTGATTGCCCTATCATAGAAGATTAAGAGTGCATTTTGCTCGCCATTCCACGCGCTTTAAGATGCCGCCTAGCCCAGTACGCTAGCTGAAATAGGAGCGACGTAAGTTGAACAAATGTGATAGAATTTTGCTGAATTCTTAAATCAACCATAATATAAAATGATCTAATCGGGTCTCTGTTTGCCTTATCCTAGAAGTTTAATAGTGCATTTGACTCGCCATTTCTTGCGCTTTGAGATGACGCTTAGCACAAGTCGCTATCTGAAATAGGAGCGATGTAAATTGAACAAATGTGATAGAATTTCGCTGAATTCTTATATTAACCTTAATGTAAAATGATCTAATCGGGTCTTTGATCGCCCTACCCTTGAAGTTTAATAGTGCATTTCACTCGTCATTTCATGCGCTTTGAGATGCCGCTTAGCCCAATAAGCTATCTGAAATAGGAGCGACGTAAATTGAACAAATGTGATAGAATTTCGCTGAATTCTTATATTAACCAAAATATGAAATGATCTAATCGGGTCTCTGATTGCCCTATCATAGAAGCTTAATAGTGCATTTTACTCGCCATTCCGCGCGCTTTAAGTTGCCGCCTAGCCCAGTATGATATCTGAAATAGGAACGACGTAAATTGAACAAATGTGATAGAATTTTGCTGAATCCTTAAATTAACCATAATATAAAATGATCTAATCGGGTCTCTGATTGCCCTACCCTAGAAGTTTAATAGCGCATTTTACTCAGCATTTCATGCGCTTTGAGATGCCGCTTATCCCAATACGCTATCTGAAATAGGAGCGACGTAAATTAAACATATGTGATAGAATTTCGCTGAATTCTTATATTAACCAAAATATAAAATGATCTGATCGGGTCTCTGATTGCCCTATCATAGAAGCTTAATAGTGCATTTTACTCGCCATTCCTCGCGCTTTAAGACGCCGCCTATCCGGGTACGCTATCTGAAATAGGAGCGACGTAAATTGAACAAATGTGAGAGAATTTCGCTGAATTCTTAAATTAACCATAATATAAAATGATCTAATGGGGTCTCTGTTTGCCCTACCCTAGAAGTTTAATGGTGCATTTTACTCGCCATTTCCTGCGCTTTGAGATGCCGCTTAGCACAAGTCGCTATCTGAAATAGGAGCGATGTAAATTGAACAAATGTGATAGAATTTCGCTGAATTCTTATATTAAACTTAATGTAAAATGATCTAATCGGGTCTTTGTTCGCCCTACCCAAGAAGTTTAATAGTGCATTTCACTCGTCAATTCATGCGCTTTGCGATGCCGCTTAGCCCAGTACGCTATCTGAAAGAGGAACGACGTAAATTGAACAAATGTGATAGAATTTCGCTGAATTCTTAAATTAACCATAATATAAAATGATCTAATGGGGTCTCTGTTTGCCCTACCCTAGAAGTTTAATAGCGCATTTTACTCGCCATTTCTTGCGCTTTGAGATGCCGCTTTGCCCAATACGCTATCTGAAATAGGAGCGACGTAAGTTGAACAAATGTGATAGAATCACGCTGAATTCTTATATTAACCATAATATAAAACGATCTAAACGGGACTCTGATTGCCCTATCATAGAAGTTTAGTAGTGCATTTTACTCGCCCTTCCACGCGCTTTAAGATGCCGCCTAGCCCAGTACACTATCTGAAATAGGAGCGACGTATGTTGAACAAATGTGATAGAATTACGCTGAATTCTTATATTAACCGTAATATAAAATGATCTAATCGGGTCTCTGATTGCCCTATCATAGAAGATTAAGAGTGCATTTTGCTCGCCATTCCACGCGCTTTAAGATGCCGCCTAGCCCAGTACGCTATCTGAAATAGGAGCGACGTAAGTTGAACAAATGTGATAGAATAACGCTGAATTCTTATATTAACCGTAATATGAAATGGTCTAATCGGGTCTCCGTTTGCCTTATCCTAGAAGTTTAATAGTGCATTTTACTGGCCATTTCATGCGCATTGAGATGCCGCTTAGCCCAATACGCTATCTGAAATAGGAGCGATGTAAATTGAACAAATGTGATAGAATTTCGATGAATTCTTAAATTAACCATAATATAAAATGATCTAATCGGGTCTCCGATTGCCCTATCATAGAAGTTTAATAGTGCATTTTACTCGCCATTGCGCGCGCTTTAAGTTGCCGCCTAGCCCAGTATGCTATCTGAAATAGGAACGACGTAAATTGAACAAATGTGATAGAATTTTGCTGAATTCTTAAGATAACCATAATATAAAATGATCTAATCGGGTCTCTGATTGCCCTACCCTAGAAGTTTAATAGCGCATTTTACTCGGCATTTCATGCGCTTTGAGATGCCGCTTATCCCAATATGCTATCTGAAATAGGAGCGACGTAAATTAAACAAATGTGATAGAATTTCGCTGAATTCTTATATTAACCAAAATATAAAATGATCTAATCGGGACTCTGATTGCCCTATCACAGAAGTTTAATAGTGCATTTTACTCGCCATTTCTTGCGCTTTGAGATGCCGCTTAGCCCAATACGCTATCTGAAATAGGAGCGACGTAAATTAAACAAATGTGATAGAATTTCGCTGAATTCTTATATTAACCAAAATATAAAATGATCTAATCGGGTCTCTGATTGCCCTATCATAGAAGTTTAATAGTGCATTTTACTCGCCATTCCTCGCGCTTTAAGATGCCGCCTATCCGAGTACGCTATCTGAAATAGGAGCGACGTAAGTTGAACAAATGTGATAGAATAACGCTGAATTCTTATATTAACCGTAATATAAAATGGTCTAATCGGGTCTCCATTTGCCTTATCCTAGAAGTTTAATAGTGCATTTTACTCGCCATTTCATGCGCATGGAGATGCCGCTTAGCCCAATACGCTATTTGAAATAGGAGCGATGTAAATTGAACAAATGTGATAGAATTTCGCTGAATTCTTAAATTAACCATAATATGAAATGACCTAATCGGGTTTCTGTTCGCCCTACCCAAGAAGTTTAATAGTGCATTTCTCTCGTCATTTCGTACGCTTTGAGATGCCGCTTAGCCCAATACGCTATCTGAAATAGGAGCGACGTAAATTGAACAAATGTGATAGAATTTCCCTGAAATCTTATATTAAGCAATACATAAAATGATCTAAACGGGACTCTGATTGCCCTACCATAGAAGTTTAGTAGTGCATTTTACTCGCCCTTCGACGCGCTTTAAGATGCCGCCTAGCCCAGTACACTATCTGAAATAGGAGCGACGTATGTTGAACAAAGGTGATAGAATTACGCTGAATTCTTATATTAACCGTAATATAAAATGATCTAATCGGGTCTCTGTTTGCCCTACCCTAGAAGTTTAATAGTGCATTTTACTCGCCACTACATGCGCTTTGAGATGCCGCTTAGCCCAATAAGCTATCTGAAATAGGAGCGACGTAAATTGAACAAATGTGATAGAATTACGCTGAATTCTTATATTAACCAAAATATAAAATGATCTAATCGGGTCTCTGATTGCCCTATCATAGAAGTTTAATAGTGCATTTTACTCGCCATTCCTCGCGCTTTAAGATGCCGCCTATCGGGTACGCTATCTGAAATAGGAGCGACGTAAATTGAACAAATGTGATAGAATTTCGCTGAATTCTTATATTAACCTTAATGTAAAATGATCTAATCGGGTCTTTGTTCGCCCTACCCTAGAAGTTTAATAGTGCATTTTACTCGCCACTACATGCGCTTTGAGATGCCGCTTAGCCCAATAAGCTATCTGAAATAGGAACGACGTAAAATGAACAAATGTGATAGGATTTCGCTGAATTCTTAAATTAACCATAATATAAAATGATCTAATCGGGTCTCTATGTGCCCAACCCTAGAAG
>CAKAJE020002163.1:0-39037 GCA_916610135.2 Macropis europaea
AGCCCAATTCGCTATCTGAAATAGGGTCGACGTAAATTGCACAAATGTGATAAAATTACGCTGCATTCTTATATTAACAATAATATAAAATGATCTAATCTGGTCTCTGATCGCCCTATCATGGAAGTTGAATATTGCATTTTACTCGTCATTTCATGCGTTTTAAGGTGCCGCCTGTACGTAATACACTATCTGAAATAGGAGCGCCGTAAATTGAACAAATGTAATAGAATTACGCAGAATTCTTATAATAACCATAATATGATACGATCTATTCGGGTCTCTGATTGCCCTATCATAGAAGGATAGTACTGCATTCCACGCGACATTCCACGCGCCTTAGGATGCCGCCTAGCCCAATACGCTATCTGAAATTGCAGCTACGTAAATTGAACAAACGTGATAGAATTACGCAGAAATCTTATATTAACCATAATATAAAATGATCTAATCGGGTGTCTGTTTGCCCTACCCTAGAAGTCTAATAATGCATTTTACTCGACATTTCATGCGCTTTAAGATGCCACGTAGCCCAACACGCTATCTGAAATAGGGGCGACGTAAATTCAACAAATGTGATCAAATTACGCTGGATTCTTATATTAACAATAATATAAATGATCTAAACGGGGCACTGATTGCCCTATCATAGAAGTTTAGTAGTGCGTTTTACTCTTCATTTCATGCGCTTTAAGGTGCCACTACGCCCAATACGCTATCTGAAATAGGAGCGACGTAAATTGAACAAATGTGAAAGAATGTCGCTGAATTCTTATATTAACCATAATATAAAATGATATAATGGGGTCTCTGATTACCGTATCACTGAAGTTTAGTAGCGCATTTTAATCGGCATCTCATGCCCTTTAAGATTCTGCTTAGCCAAACCCGCTATCTGAAATAGGAGCGACGTACATTGAAGAAATGTGATAGAATTCCGCTGAATTCTTATATTAACCATAATATAACATGATCTAATCGGGTCTCTCATTGCCCTACCATAGATGGTTAGTAGTGCATTTTACTCGTCATTCCACGCGCTTTAAGATGACGTCCCGCCAAATACGCTATCTGAAATAGGAGCGACGTAAATTGAACAAATTTGATAGAATTACGCTGCATCCTTATATTAATCATAATATAAGATCACCTAATCGGGTCTCTGATTGCCCTGTCCTAGAAGTTTTGTAGTGCATTTTACTCGACATTTCATGCACTTTAAGGTGCCGCCTAGCCCAATACGCTATCTGAAATAGGGGCGACGTAAATTGAACAAATGTGATAAAATTAAGCTAAATTCTTATATTAACCATAATATAAAATGATCTAATCGGGTCTCTGATTGCCCTATCATTGAAGATTAGTAGTATATTTACTCGCCATTTCATGCGCATTAAGGTCCCGCCTATCCCAATCCGCTATCAGAAATAGGAACGACCTAAATTGAACAAATGTGATAGAATTACGCTGAATTCTTATATTAATCATAATATAAGACGACCTAATCGGGTCTCTGATTGCCCTATCCGAGAAGTTTAGCAGTGCATTTTACTCGACATTTCATGCGCTTTAAGATGCCACCTAGCCCAATACGCTATCTGTAATAGGAGCGACATAAACTGAACAAATGTGATAGAATTACGCAGAATTCTTATATTAACCGTAATATAATACGATCAATTCGCGTCTCTGATTGCCCTATCATAGAAGTTTAATAGTGCATTTTTCTCGTCATTACATGCGCTTTAAGGTATCTGGAAAGGGAGCGACATAAATTGAACAAATGTGATAGAATTACGCAGAATTCTTATATTAACCGTAATATAATACGGTGAATTCGGGTCTCTGATTGCACGATCATAGAAGTTTAGTAGTGCATTTTCCTCGACATTTCATGCGCTTTAAGATGTTGCAAACCCCAATACGCTATCTGAAATTTGAGCTACGTAAATTGAACAAACGTGATAGAATTACGCAGAATACTTATATTAACCATAATATAATACGATCTATTCGGGTCTCTGATTGGCCTATCATAGAAGTTTAATACTGCATTTTACACGTCATTTCATGCGCTTTAAGATGCCACCTAGCCCAATACGCTATCTGAAATAGGAGCGACATAAATTGAACAAATGTGATAGAATTACGCAGAATTCTTATATTAACCATAATATAATACGATCTATTCGGGTCTCTGATTGCCCTCTCATAGAAGTTTAATAGTGCATTTTTCTCGTCACTTCATGCGCTTTAATGTGCCGCCTAGCCCACTACGCTATCTGATATAGGAGCGACATAAATTGAACAAATGTGATAGAATTACGCAGAATTCTTATATTAACCATAATATAATACGATCTAATCGGGTCTCTGATTGCCCTATCATAGAAGTTTAATAGTGCATTTTACTCGACATTTCATGCGCTTTAAGATGCCACCTAGCCCAATACGCTATCTGAAATAGGAGCGACATAAATTGAACAAATGTGATAGAATTACGCAGATTTCTTATATTAACCACAATATAATACGATCTATTCGGGTCTCTGATTGCCCTATCACAGAAGTTTAATAGTGCATTTTGCTCGACATTTCATGCGGTTTAAGGTGCCGCCTAGCCCAATACGCTATCTGATATTGGACCTATGTAAATTGAACAAGTGTGTTAGAGTTTCGCTGAATTCTTTAATTAACCATAATACAAAATGATCTAATCGGGTCTCTGTTTGCCATACCCTAGAAGGTTAACAGTGCATTTTACTCGACATTTCGTGCGCTTTAAGATGCCGCCTAGCCCAATACGCTATCTGAAATAGGGGCGACGTAAATTGAGCAAATGTGATAGAATTACGCAGAATTCTTATATTAACTATAATATAATACGATCTATACGGGTCTCTGATTGCCCTATCATAGAAGTTTAATTGTGCATTTTACTCGACACTTCATGCGCTTTAATGAGCCGCCTAGCCCAATGCGCTATCTGATATAGGAGCGACATAAATTGAACAAATGTGATAGAATTACGCAGAATTCTTATATTAACCATAATATAATACGATCTAACCGGGTCTCTGATTGCCCTATTATAGAAGTTTAATAGTGCATTTTACTCGTCATTTCATGCGCTTTAAGATGCCACCTAGCCCAATACGCTATCTGAAATAGGAGCGACATAAATTGAACAAATGTGATAGAATTACGCAGAATTCTTATATTAACCGTAATATAATACGATCAATTCGCGTCTCTGATTGCCCTATCATAGAAGATTAATAGTGCATTTTTCTCGACATTTCATGCGCTTTAAGGTGCCGCCTAGCCCGATACGCTATCTGGAATAGGAGCGACATAAATTGCACAAATGTGATAGAATTACGCAGAATTCTTATATTAACCGTAATATAATACTGTTACGAACACCGTGAAGCCAACCGTGATCGACCCGAAGGGAGCGTTCGATCTGTCGTTAAGGGACGATCGCCGTTATTGATGAAACAGATCAATGAGAGAGTCTGATTGACAGTCAAGGAGACAAGACGCGATATTATAGACTCTGCCATTCCTTGTTTATATCCTCATAATAAACTTATAAGTGTGAACATGTCGTGCGATGATAATCCCCGGCGCAGCATTGGTGTCAGAAGTGGGATCATAAGAACGCGATCCGCTGCAGGGGGAGAGCTGTTGTTGCAGGACATGTTCGAGAGCCTACAGAGGACCATCGTCGGGCAGATGGAGGAGCACCGCAAGCTAGACGAAATCCGCTGGGAAAAGGAGCATGATTTGTGGCGCCAACGGGAGGCCGCAGAGACAGTGACTCGAGAGACCCGGGATGCGGCTTGGGAGGCTCGTCTGTCCGCGATGGAGCGGAATTTACAGGTGTTTTCGTTAGGCTCTGCTAATTCTGCTGGTACCTCCGGTTGTGGGGCGGGAGAGGGACCGGGCGCGGCCAGTCATGTAAATAGTGTTCATGTTCCTGTAAATAATGCCCCCGTGGCAGTCCCTGGTCCCTCCTCCATACCTTCCGTTGTTCCGTTTCCGGGACCGTTTGTGCCCGCGGAATGTGATCGGGGAGGACGTTGTATCCTAAGCTTGGGTTACGCGGTTAAGCCGTCGGCCTATGATGGCAGAACATCTTGGGAGGAGTATTTGCTTCAATTTGAAGCGATCGCGCGAGCGAACGGCTGGGACGAGGCGAGGAAAGCTATGGCTTTGATCGCTTCGTTGGAAGGACCGGCTCGAAGCGTGCTAACAACCCTTTCCACTGCTTGTCACAACAGTTTTATCGAATTAGTTGCGGCGTTGGAATTTCGTTTCGGTGCACGTAACCTTTCCAACTTAAACTACGTTCTGTTTCAAAATTATCGGCAGCGCAAAGGGGAGACCATTTCCTCTGTTGCAACAGAGATAGAAAGACTGGCGCAGACAGCTTTCGCGGACTGTCCGGTGGAAACGCGGGATAAATTAGCTGCCTCCCAGTTTGTCTCCGCATTGGCCGACGAAGGGGTGAAAAGAACCCTCCGTCTCGGCGGTTTCACCTCCTTGAGGGCTGCAGTTACTAGGGCCTTGGAGGTGGAAGCCGTGGAGGCGATGTCGTTAGGGTTCGTCCCGAGACAATTTCGAGGGAGAGACGTTAACTGCACTAAATTTGTCGAGGTGAACCCGGAGAGGAAGAGGAAATTCGACTTCGCCGAGGATATGCCGGAGAAAAAGAGGAGAACTGAATCTACGTGTTGGCTGTGCGGGAAACCCGGGCATTTACAGAAGGATTGCAGACGTCGGCGACCACAGAAATTTCCGCCCAAATCGGGAAACGGGAAGAAGACGGCGTAGCGGGGGAGCGCCGGCCTTTGAACCTGTGTCCCCCGATCCTCAGGAGCGTGGCGACAGGAAGGACATCGCGGGATGAAGCATCCGTGTTTGGAGAAGTTGAAGACAACGAGTGCAAAATCATCTTGGACACGGGCTCATCTATTAATTTATTGAAGAGGGAATTGTGTCCGGCGGAGAACCTTCCCGCAGCGGACCTTGTGATTCGCTCCAGTGCCGGAGAAAGAATGGAAGTCTTCGGTCAGAAGAATTTAGAGGTGCGCATCAAGGGGCTTGCGAGCACGGAGAAATTCTATATTGTACGCATGATTGAAGACTGCATACTTGGAACGGAGTTCTTACGGAAGCATGGTTGCAAACTAGATTTATCTCGGAATGTGTTGTGTCTTCCGGGGCTGCGGGAAATTCGCCTAGGTGAAGAAGAAAAGAAGAAGAAAAAGAAAGAAGAGAGCAAGAAAGAAGAGAACAAGAAAGAAGGAGGCGAGAAAGGAGAGGAAAGAGTACCACAGCATTTAAAGGAATTATTTGGACGGTGTTCCTTGAACTTGAATGATGAACGGAAGAAGCATTTCGCTAAGCTGCTCTATGAGTACCAGGATGTCTTTGCCAGGAATTCTGATGAAGTTGGAAATTGCGAATTGGTCACGCATAAGATCAACACTGGCGATCATGTTCCCATTAAACAGGCGCCGCGAAGATTGCCTTTGCACCGCCGAGGCGAAGTGGAAGAGCTACTTCAGAAGATGGAGGCTCAAGGTGTCATAGAAAAGTCGCAGAGCCCTTGGTCGTCCCCGATTGTCCTGGTGAAAAAGAAGGACGGTTCTACAAGATTCTGTGTCGATTACCGGCGTTTGAATAGTGTCACGAAGAAGGACTCGTATCCTTTACCTCGTATTGAGGATACACTGGACGCTGTTGCTGGTTCTTCCTGGTTTTCCACTGTAGATTTGCAGAGTGGATATTGGCAAATTTCCATGGAAGCGAAGGATCGGGAAAAGACCGCCTTTTGCGTGGGCACGGGGTTGTGGCAGTTTAAAGTCATGCCTTTCGGTTTGTGTAATGCCCCTGCGACTTTTGAGCGCGTTATGGAGACGGTGTTAGGCGGGCTAAACTGGAAAGTTTGTCTGGTTTACCTTGACGACGTGATCATCTATGGAAAAGACTTCAAAGAAGAACTTGACCGTCTTCGTCTTGTCTTTTCTCGTCTCCGCCAAGCGAAGCTGTTGATGAGCCCCAAGAAATGTACGTTTTTTTGCCGAGAGGTACGATATCTGGGCCATGTCGTTACGGAACATGGAGTAAAGACTGACCCAGAGAAGATTAAGGCGGTTGCTGATTGGCCGGTTCCAAAGAACGTTACAGAATTGAGGAGTTTCTTGGGACTGTGCACTTATTACCGAAAATTTGTTAAAGGTTTCTCTAACGCGGCTAAACCTCTGCATCGTCTCACGGAGGAGACACAAAGATTTATTTGGTCCGATGAGTGCCAGTCTGCCTTCGAGGAGCTGAAGAGACGGCTGATGGAAGCCCCAGTATTAGCGTATCCAGAATCGGATGCAGATTTCATTTTGGACACGGACGCTTCCAGTTTCGCAGTGGGAGCGGTTCTCTCACAGGTGCAGGAAGGTCAAGAGAAAGTCGTCGCTTATTTCTCTAAGCTTTTAGGAAAGGCTGAGAAGAATTATTGTGTTACCCGGAAGGAGTTGTTAGCAATAGTAAAATCCATAGAGCATTTCCATCATTATCTCTATGGGAGGAGATTCCTTCTGAGGGCAGATCATGCAGCGTTAAGGTGGTTACTGACTTTCAAAAATCCGGAAGGACAGGTAGCTCGCTGGATAGAGCGGTTGCAACAGTACGATTTTGAAGTCCACCATCGTGAGGGCAGAGCACATGGTAATGCCGATGGACTTTCAAGAAGACCGTGTGCCGAGGAAGACTGCAAGCGCTGCAACCGCCTTGACGAGAAAGAAGAAAGAATTCTCAGGACGTTTTGTGAAGTCACATCGACCACAGAGTGGAAAAAGGGTCAGATGGAAGATGAAGAAATCGGCTTCATTCTCGAGAAGAAACGGAAGCAAGAGAAACCTCTTCATCAAGATGTTGCGCGGTTTTCTCCACGTCTGAAATATTACTGGTCGATTTGGGACTCACTAGAAGTGAGGGATGGACTATTGTTCCGTAGGTGGGAATCTACCAATGGAGTAACGACTTCGTGGTTGTTGGTGGTGCCACGAGTGAAGATACCGGAGGTATTGAGCCAGTTCCGCGATTCTCCTACGGCGGGGCATTTTGGCGTAAAGAAGACTTTGGCCAAGGTACGTCAGCAATTCTACTGGGCGACCTGTCGGCAGGATGTAGAAGAATGGTGTCGGCGATGTGACACGTGTGCGGCGAAGAAGGGACCGCGAAAGAGAGGAGCGGGGAACCTGAAGGTGTATAACGTCGGAGCACCGTTTGAGAGAGTCGCGCTCGACGTTGTGGGTCCGCTCCCGAGGTCTCGGGCCGGAAATAGATACATGCTGGTTGTTGCGGATTATTTCACGAAGTGGCCTGAAGTAATCGCGATGCCAAACCAGCAGGCGGTCACGATCGCTAGGGCACTTCTAGAACACGTTGTATGTCGGCATGGAGTGCCGTTGGAAATTCACTCGGATCAAGGAAGAAGTTTTGAGTCCGCGGTGTTCCAGGAGTTGATGAAACTGCTGGGAATAAGGAAGACGAGAACTACTCCTTTGCATCCACAGTCTGACGGTTTGGTGGAACGTCTCAATAGAACGTTACTTCAATATCTTGCGATGTTCGTTTCGGAGCATCAACGGGATTGGGATGAGTGGATCCCTCTTTTCCTTTTGGCCTACCGATCTTCCTGTCACGAGGCTACGCAAATGACACCTTCAATGATTCTGTATGGTCAGGAGATTCGGCTGCCCATGCAATTGTGGAGAGGGCTGCCTCCTGAGATGAAGGTAGAAGACGCCGAACAAGAGTACATAGTTTGGATCAAAGAGAGGATGAAGAAGATCCACGAATTCGTTCGGCGACGTCTTCAAATCAGTAGCTCGAAGATGAAGTCCTGGTATGACAGTCATGTACAAGCGATTGACTTCACATCAGGGGACCAGGTTTGGTTGTTTCAGCCTAGAAGGGTAAAAGGGAAATGCCCTAAGTTGCAGGCTGATTGGGAAGGTCCATATAAAGTGCTGGATAGGCTTAATGAAGTTATTTATAGAATCCAGCGTTCGCCAAAGAGTAAGTACAAAGTGGTGCACGTGAAGCGTTTGGCCAGATACGAAGGTCGTGCCACTTTGTTTAATGAGAAGAATCAGTAGAGGAGGAGGATGTCCCATGCTTTTCGCCCAAGAAGAGGACGTTTCATCGAAGAAGACGAGGGCAGGTTCCGCCCGTGAAGATTTCAAGAAAGAAGTGCGCAAAACTCAAGAGTCAAGAGGAAGGGCGAGAAGTAACCGGGATATCCTCGATATATCGAACGAGCATAGTACCGGCGTCTTGCTCAGGGTTTTTACGTGGTTTTCCCCTGGGACGGAGGACGAATGTCAAGACGTTTGCTGTCTGAAGAAGGCCACAGAGGTTTACATTTAAATCCTTTCGATTTACCTCCTTTTTTTTCAGACAAAGGTACATATCGCTGAGGTTAGCGGCCAAGATGACATCTCATTGAACTGAGGTTAGCCAGAATCTGAAGGCAGGCGCTAGCGGCTCAAGTGAAGTTGGTCGTCAGTAACTGAAGTTTGACGCGGTCGGGACGCCCGCCTTTAAAGGAAGGAGGGCAGTGTTACGAACACCGTGAAGCCAACCGTGATCGACCCGAAGGGAGCGTTCGATCTGTCGTTAAGGGACGATCGCCGTTATTGATGAAACAGATCAATGAGAGAGTCTGATTGACAGTCAAGGAGACAAGACGCGATATTATAGACTCTGCCATTCCTTGTTTATATCCTCATAATAAACTTATAAGTGTGAACATGTCGTGCGATGATAATCCCCGGCGCAGCATTGGTGTCAGAAGTGGGATCATAAGAACGCGATCCGCTGCAGGGGGAGAGCTGTTGTTGCAGGACATGTTCGAGAGCCTACAGAGGACCATCGTCGGGCAGATGGAGGAGCACCGCAAGCTAGACGAAATCCGCTGGGAAAAGGAGCATGATTTGTGGCGCCAACGGGAGGCCGCAGAGACAGTGACTCGAGAGACCCGGGATGCGGCTTGGGAGGCTCGTCTGTCCGCGATGGAGCGGAATTTACAGGTGTTTTCGTTAGGCTCTGCTAATTCTGCTGGTACCTCCGGTTGTGGGGCGGGAGAGGGACCGGGCGCGGCCAGTCATGTAAATAGTGTTCATGTTCCTGTAAATAATGCCCCCGTGGCAGTCCCTGGTCCCTCCTCCATACCTTCCGTTGTTCCGTTTCCGGGACCGTTTGTGCCCGCGGAATGTGATCGGGGAGGACGTTGTATCCTAAGCTTGGGTTACGCGGTTAAGCCGTCGGCCTATGATGGCAGAACATCTTGGGAGGAGTATTTGCTTCAATTTGAAGCGATCGCGCGAGCGAACGGCTGGGACGAGGCGAGGAAAGCTATGGCTTTGATCGCTTCGTTGGAAGGACCGGCTCGAAGCGTGCTAACAACCCTTTCCACTGCTTGTCACAACAGTTTTATCGAATTAGTTGCGGCGTTGGAATTTCGTTTCGGTGCACGTAACCTTTCCAACTTAAACTACGTTCTGTTTCAAAATTATCGGCAGCGCAAAGGGGAGACCATTTCCTCTGTTGCAACAGAGATAGAAAGACTGGCGCAGACAGCTTTCGCGGACTGTCCGGTGGAAACGCGGGATAAATTAGCTGCCTCCCAGTTTGTCTCCGCATTGGCCGACGAAGGGGTGAAAAGAACCCTCCGTCTCGGCGGTTTCACCTCCTTGAGGGCTGCAGTTACTAGGGCCTTGGAGGTGGAAGCCGTGGAGGCGATGTCGTTAGGGTTCGTCCCGAGACAATTTCGAGGGAGAGACGTTAACTGCACTAAATTTGTCGAGGTGAACCCGGAGAGGAAGAGGAAATTCGACTTCGCCGAGGATATGCCGGAGAAAAAGAGGAGAACTGAATCTACGTGTTGGCTGTGCGGGAAACCCGGGCATTTACAGAAGGATTGCAGACGTCGGCGACCACAGAAATTTCCGCCCAAATCGGGAAACGGGAAGAAGACGGCGTAGCGGGGGAGCGCCGGCCTTTGAACCTGTGTCCCCCGATCCTCAGGAGCGTGGCGACAGGAAGGACATCGCGGGATGAAGCATCCGTGTTTGGAGAAGTTGAAGACAACGAGTGCAAAATCATCTTGGACACGGGCTCATCTATTAATTTATTGAAGAGGGAATTGTGTCCGGCGGAGAACCTTCCCGCAGCGGACCTTGTGATTCGCTCCAGTGCCGGAGAAAGAATGGAAGTCTTCGGTCAGAAGAATTTAGAGGTGCGCATCAAGGGGCTTGCGAGCACGGAGAAATTCTATATTGTACGCATGATTGAAGACTGCATACTTGGAACGGAGTTCTTACGGAAGCATGGTTGCAAACTAGATTTATCTCGGAATGTGTTGTGTCTTCCGGGGCTGCGGGAAATTCGCCTAGGTGAAGAAGAAAAGAAGAAGAAAAAGAAAGAAGAGAGCAAGAAAGAAGAGAACAAGAAAGAAGGAGGCGAGAAAGGAGAGGAAAGAGTACCACAGCATTTAAAGGAATTATTTGGACGGTGTTCCTTGAACTTGAATGATGAACGGAAGAAGCATTTCGCTAAGCTGCTCTATGAGTACCAGGATGTCTTTGCCAGGAATTCTGATGAAGTTGGAAATTGCGAATTGGTCACGCATAAGATCAACACTGGCGATCATGTTCCCATTAAACAGGCGCCGCGAAGATTGCCTTTGCACCGCCGAGGCGAAGAGGAAGAGCTACTTCAGAAGATGGAGGCTCAAGGTGTCATAGAAAAGTCGCAGAGCCCTTGGTCGTCCCCGATTGTCCTGGTGAAAAAGAAGGACGGTTCTACAAGATTCTGTGTCGATTACCGGCGTTTGAATAGTGTCACGAAGAAGGACTCGTATCCTTTACCTCGTATTGAGGATACACTGGACGCTGTTGCTGGTTCTTCCTGGTTTTCCACTGTAGATTTGCAGAGTGGATATTGGCAAATTTCCATGGAAGCGAAGGATCGGGAAAAGACCGCCTTTTGCGTGGGCACGGGGTTGTGGCAGTTTAAAGTCATGCCTTTCGGTTTGTGTAATGCCCCTGCGACTTTTGAGCGCGTTATGGAGACGGTGTTAGGCGGGCTAAACTGGAAAGTTTGTCTGGTTTACCTTGACGACGTGATCATCTATGGAAAAGACTTCAAAGAAGAACTTGACCGTCTTCGTCTTGTCTTTTCTCATCTCCGCCAAGCGAAGCTGTTGATGAGCCCCAAGAAATGTACGTTTTTTTGCCGAGAGGTACGATATCTGGGCCATGTCGTTACGGAACATGGAGTAAAGACTGACCCAGAGAAGATTAAGGCGGTTGCTGATTGGCCGGTTCCAAAGAACGTTACAGAATTGAGGAGTTTCTTGGGACTGTGCACTTATTACCGAAAATTTGTTAAAGGTTTCTCTAACGCGGCTAAACCTCTGCATCGTCTCACGGAGGAGACACAAAGATTTATTTGGTCCGATGAGTGCCAGTCTGCCTTCGAGGAGCTGAAGAGACGGCTGATGGAAGCCCCAGTATTAGCGTATCCAGAATCGGATGCAGATTTCATTTTGGACACGGACGCTTCCAGTTTCGCAGTGGGAGCGGTTCTCTCACAGGTGCAGGAAGGTCAAGAGAAAGTCGTCGCTTATTTCTCTAAGCTTTTAGGAAAGGCTGAGAAGAATTATTGTGTTACCCGGAAGGAGTTGTTAGCAATAGTAAAATCCATAGAGCATTTCCATCATTATCTCTATGGGAGGAGATTCCTTCTGAGGGCAGATCATGCAGCGTTAAGGTGGTTACTGACTTTCAAAAATCCGGAAGGACAGGTAGCTCGCTGGATAGAGCGGTTGCAACAGTACGATTTTGAAGTCCACCATCGTGAGGGCAGAGCACATGGTAATGCCGATGGACTTTCAAGAAGACCGTGTGCCGAGGAAGACTGCAAGCGCTGCAACCGCCTTGACGAGAAAGAAGAAAGAATTCTCAGGACGTTTTGTGAAGTCACATCGACCACAGAGTGGAAAAAGGGTCAGATGGAAGATGAAGAAATCGGCTTCATTCTCGAGAAGAAACGGAAGCAAGAGAAACCTCTTCATCAAGATGTTGCGCGGTTTTCTCCACGTCTGAAATATTACTGGTCGATTTGGGACTCACTAGAAGTGAGGGATGGACTATTGTTCCGTAGGTGGGAATCTACCAATGGAGTAACGACTTCGTGGTTGTTGGTGGTGCCACGAGTGAAGATACCGGAGGTATTGAGCCAGTTCCGCGATTCTCCTACGGCGGGGCATTTTGGCGTAAAGAAGACTTTGGCCAAGGTACGTCAGCAATTCTACTGGGCGACCTGTCGGCAGGATGTAGAAGAATGGTGTCGGCGATGTGACACGTGTGCGGCGAAGAAGGTACCGCGAAAGAGAGGAGCGGGGAACCTGAAGGTGTATAACGTCGGAGCACCGTTTGAGAGAGTCGCGCTCGACGTTGTGGGTCCGCTCCCGAGGTCTCGGGCCGGAAATAGATACATGCTGGTTGTTGCGGATTATTTCACGAAGTGGCCTGAAGTAATCGCGATGCCAAACCAGCAGGCGGTAACGATCGCTAGGGCACTTCTAGAACACGTTGTATGTCGGCATGGAGTGCCGTTGGAAATTCACTCGGATCAAGGAAGAAGTTTTGAGTCCGCGGTGTTCCAGGAGTTGATGAAACTGCTGGGAATAAGGAAGACGAGAACTACTCCTTTGCATCCACAGTCTGACGGTTTGGTGGAACGTCTCAATAGAACGTTACTTCAATATCTTGCGATGTTCGTTTCGGAGCATCAACGGGATTGGGATGAGTGGATCCCTCTTTTCCTTTTGGCCTACCGATCTTCCTGTCACGAGGCTACGCAAATGACACCTTCAATGATTCTGTATGGTCAGGAGATTCGGCTGCCCATGCAATTGTGGAGAGGGCTGCCTCCTGAGATGAAGGTAGAAGACGCCGAACAAGAGTACATAGTTTGGATCAAAGAGAGGATGAAGAAGATCCACGAATTCGTTCGGCGACGTCTTCAAATCAGTAGCTCGAAGATGAAGTCCTGGTATGACAGTCATGTACAAGCGATTGACTTCACATCAGGGGACCAGGTTTGGTTGTTTCAGCCTAGAAGGGTAAAAGGGAAATGCCCTAAGTTGCAGGCTGATTGGGAAGGTCCATATAAAGTGCTGGATAGGCTTAATGAAGTTATTTATAGAATCCAGCGTTCGCCAAAGAGTAAGTACAAAGTGGTGCACGTGAAGCGTTTGGCCAGATACGAAGGTCGTGCCACTTTGTTTAATGAGAAGAATCAGTAGAGGAGGAGGATGTCCCATGCTTTTCGCCCAAGAAGAGGACGTTTCATCGAAGAAGACGAGGGCAGGTTCCGCCCGTGAAGATTTCAAGAAAGAAGTGCGCAAAACTCAAGAGTCAAGAGGAAGGGCGAGAAGTAACCGGGATATCCTCGATATATCGAACGAGCATAGTACCGGCGTCTTGCTCAGGGTTTTTACGTGGTTTTCCCCTGGGACGGAGGACGAATGTCAAGACGTTTGCTGTCTGAAGAAGGCCACAGAGGTTTACATTTAAATCCTTTCGATTTACCTCCTTTTTTTTCAGACAAAGGTACATATCGCTGAGGTTAGCGGCCAAGATGACATCTCATTGAACTGAGGTTAGCCAGAATCTGAAGGCAGGCGCTAGCGGCTCAAGTGAAGTTGGTCGTCAGTAACTGAAGTTTGACGCGGTCGGGACGCCCGCCTTTAAAGGAAGGAGGGCAGTGTTACGAACACCGTGAAGCCAACCGTGATCGACCCGAAGGGAGCGTTCGATCTGTCGTTAAGGGACGATCGCCGTTATTGATGAAACAGATCAATGAGAGAGTCTGATTGACAGTCAAGGAGACAAGACGCGATATTATAGACTCTGCCATTCCTTGTTTATATCCTCATAATAAACTTATAAGTGTGAACATGTCGTGCGATGATAATCCCCGGCGCAGCATTGGTGTCAGAAGTGGGATCATAAGAACGCGATCCGCTGCAGGGGGAGAGCTGTTGTTGCAGGACATGTTCGAGAGCCTACAGAGGACCATCGTCGGGCAGATGGAGGAGCACCGCAAGCTAGACGAAATCCGCTGGGAAAAGGAGCATGATTTGTGGCGCCAACGGGAGGCCGCAGAGACAGTGACTCGAGAGACCCGGGATGCGGCTTGGGAGGCTCGTCTGTCCGCGATGGAGCGGAATTTACAGGTGTTTTCGTTAGGCTCTGCTAATTCTGCTGGTACCTCCGGTTGTGGGGCGGGAGAGGGACCGGGCGCGGCCAGTCATGTAAATAGTGTTCATGTTCCTGTAAATAATGCCCCCGTGGCAGTCCCTGGTCCCTCCTCCATACCTTCCGTTGTTCCGTTTCCGGGACCGTTTGTGCCCGCGGAATGTGATCGGGGAGGACGTTGTATCCTAAGCTTGGGTTACGCGGTTAAGCCGTCGGCCTATGATGGCAGAACATCTTGGGAGGAGTATTTGCTTCAATTTGAAGCGATCGCGCGAGCGAACGGCTGGGACGAGGCGAGGAAAGCTATGGCTTTGATCGCTTCGTTGGAAGGACCGGCTCGAAGCGTGCTAACAACCCTTTCCACTGCTTGTCACAACAGTTTTATCGAATTAGTTGCGGCGTTGGAATTTCGTTTCGGTGCACGTAACCTTTCCAACTTAAACTACGTTCTGTTTCAAAATTATCGGCAGCGCAAAGGGGAGACCATTTCCTCTGTTGCAACAGAGATAGAAAGACTGGCGCAGACAGCTTTCGCGGACTGTCCGGTGGAAACGCGGGATAAATTAGCTGCCTCCCAGTTTGTCTCCGCATTGGCCGACGAAGGGGTGAAAAGAACCCTCCGTCTCGGCGGTTTCACCTCCTTGAGGGCTGCAGTTACTAGGGCCTTGGAGGTGGAAGCCGTGGAGGCGATGTCGTTAGGGTTCGTCCCGAGACAATTTCGAGGGAGAGACGTTAACTGCACTAAATTTGTCGAGGTGAACCCGGAGAGGAAGAGGAAATTCGACTTCGCCGAGGATATGCCGGAGAAAAAGAGGAGAACTGAATCTACGTGTTGGCTGTGCGGGAAACCCGGGCATTTACAGAAGGATTGCAGACGTCGGCGACCACAGAAATTTCCGCCCAAATCGGGAAACGGGAAGAAGACGGCGTAGCGGGGGAGCGCCGGCCTTTGAACCTGTGTCCCCCGATCCTCAGGAGCGTGGCGACAGGAAGGACATCGCGGGATGAAGCATCCGTGTTTGGAGAAGTTGAAGACAACGAGTGCAAAATCATCTTGGACACGGGCTCATCTATTAATTTATTGAAGAGGGAATTGTGTCCGGCGGAGAACCTTCCCGCAGCGGACCTTGTGATTCGCTCCAGTGCCGGAGAAAGAATGGAAGTCTTCGGTCAGAAGAATTTAGAGGTGCGCATCAAGGGGCTTGCGAGCACGGAGAAATTCTATATTGTACGCATGATTGAAGACTGCATACTTGGAACGGAGTTCTTACGGAAGCATGGTTGCAAACTAGATTTATCTCGGAATGTGTTGTGTCTTCCGGGGCTGCGGGAAATTCGCCTAGGTGAAGAAGAAAAGAAGAAGAAAAAGAAAGAAGAGAGCAAGAAAGAAGAGAACAAGAAAGAAGGAGGCGAGAAAGGAGAGGAAAGAGTACCACAGCATTTAAAGGAATTATTTGGACGGTGTTCCTTGAACTTGAATGATGAACGGAAGAAGCATTTCGCTAAGCTGCTCTATGAGTACCAGGATGTCTTTGCCAGGAATTCTGATGAAGTTGGAAATTGCGAATTGGTCACGCATAAGATCAACACTGGCGATCATGTTCCCATTAAACAGGCGCCGCGAAGATTGCCTTTGCACCGCCGAGGCGAAGTGGAAGAGCTACTTCAGAAGATGGAGGCTCAAGGTGTCATAGAAAAGTCGCAGAGCCCTTGGTCGTCCCCGATTGTCCTGGTGAAAAAGAAGGACGGTTCTACAAGATTCTGTGTCGATTACCGGCGTTTGAATAGTGTCACGAAGAAGGACTCGTATCCTTTACCTCGTATTGAGGATACACTGGACGCTGTTGCTGGTTCTTCCTGGTTTTCCACTGTAGATTTGCAGAGTGGATATTGGCAAATTTCCATGGAAGCGAAGGATCGGGAAAAGACCGCCTTTTGCGTGGGCACGGGGTTGTGGCAGTTTAAAGTCATGCCTTTCGGTTTGTGTAATGCCCCTGCGACTTTTGAGCGCGTTATGGAGACGGTGTTAGGCGGGCTAAACTGGAAAGTTTGTCTGGTTTACCTTGACGACGTGATCATCTATGGAAAAGACTTCAAAGAAGAACTTGACCGTCTTCGTCTTGTCTTTTCTCATCTCCGCCAAGCGAAGCTGTTGATGAGCCCCAAGAAATGTACGTTTTTTTGCCGAGAGGTACGATATCTGGGCCATGTCGTTACGGAACATGGAGTAAAGACTGACCCAGAGAAGATTAAGGCGGTTGCTGATTGGCCGGTTCCAAAGAACGTTACAGAATTGAGGAGTTTCTTGGGACTGTGCACTTATTACCGAAAATTTGTTAAAGGTTTCTCTAACGCGGCTAAACCTCTGCATCGTCTCACGGAGGAGACACAAAGATTTATTTGGTCCGATGAGTGCCAGTCTGCCTTCGAGGAGCTGAAGAGACGGCTGATGGAAGCCCCAGTATTAGCGTATCCAGAATCGGATGCAGATTTCATTTTGGACACGGACGCTTCCAGTTTCGCAGTGGGAGCGGTTCTCTCACAGGTGCAGGAAGGTCAAGAGAAAGTCGTCGCTTATTTCTCTAAGCTTTTAGGAAAGGCTGAGAAGAATTATTGTGTTACCCGGAAGGAGTTGTTAGCAATAGTAAAATCCATAGAGCATTTCCATCATTATCTCTATGGGAGGAGATTCCTTCTGAGGGCAGATCATGCAGCGTTAAGGTGGTTACTGACTTTCAAAAATCCGGAAGGACAGGTAGCTCGCTGGATAGAGCGGTTGCAACAGTACGATTTTGAAGTCCACCATCGTGAGGGCAGAGCACATGGTAATGCCGATGGACTTTCAAGAAGACCGTGTGCCGAGGAAGACTGCAAGCGCTGCAACCGCCTTGACGAGAAAGAAGAAAGAATTCTCAGGACGTTTTGTGAAGTCACATCGACCACAGAGTGGAAAAAGGGTCAGATGGAAGATGAAGAAATCGGCTTCATTCTCGAGAAGAAACGGAAGCAAGAGAAACCTCTTCATCAAGATGTTGCGCGGTTTTCTCCACGTCTGAAATATTACTGGTCGATTTGGGACTCACTAGAAGTGAGGGATGGACTATTGTTCCGTAGGTGGGAATCTACCAATGGAGTAACGACTTCGTGGTTGTTGGTGGTGCCACGAGTGAAGATACCGGAGGTATTGAGCCAGTTCCGCGATTCTCCTACGGCGGGGCATTTTGGCGTAAAGAAGACTTTGGCCAAGGTACGTCAGCAATTCTACTGGGCGACCTGTCGGCAGGATGTAGAAGAATGGTGTCGGCGATGTGACACGTGTGCGGCGAAGAAGGTACCGCGAAAGAGAGGAGCGGGGAACCTGAAGGTGTATAACGTCGGAGCACCGTTTGAGAGAGTCGCGCTCGACGTTGTGGGTCCGCTCCCGAGGTCTCGGGCCGGAAATAGATACATGCTGGTTGTTGCGGATTATTTCACGAAGTGGCCTGAAGTAATCGCGATGCCAAACCAGCAGGCGGTAACGATCGCTAGGGCACTTCTAGAACACGTTGTATGTCGGCATGGAGTGCCGTTGGAAATTCACTCGGATCAAGGAAGAAGTTTTGAGTCCGCGGTGTTCCAGGAGTTGATGAAACTGCTGGGAATAAGGAAGACGAGAACTACTCCTTTGCATCCACAGTCTGACGGTTTGGTGGAACGTCTCAATAGAACGTTACTTCAATATCTTGCGATGTTCGTTTCGGAGCATCAACGGGATTGGGATGAGTGGATCCCTCTTTTCCTTTTGGCCTACCGATCTTCCTGTCACGAGGCTACGCAAATGACACCTTCAATGATTCTGTATGGTCAGGAGATTCGGCTGCCCATGCAATTGTGGAGAGGGCTGCCTCCTGAGATGAAGGTAGAAGACGCCGAACAAGAGTACATAGTTTGGATCAAAGAGAGGATGAAGAAGATCCACGAATTCGTTCGGCGACGTCTTCAAATCAGTAGCTCGAAGATGAAGTCCTGGTATGACAGTCATGTACAAGCGATTGACTTCACATCAGGGGACCAGGTTTGGTTGTTTCAGCCTAGAAGGGTAAAAGGGAAATGCCCTAAGTTGCAGGCTGATTGGGAAGGTCCATATAAAGTGCTGGATAGGCTTAATGAAGTTATTTATAGAATCCAGCGTTCGCCAAAGAGTAAGTACAAAGTGGTGCACGTGAAGCGTTTGGCCAGATACGAAGGTCGTGCCACTTTGTTTAATGAGAAGAATCAGTAGAGGAGGAGGATGTCCCATGCTTTTCGCCCAAGAAGAGGACGTTTCATCGAAGAAGACGAGGGCAGGTTCCGCCCGTGAAGATTTCAAGAAAGAAGTGCGCAAAACTCAAGAGTCAAGAGGAAGGGCGAGAAGTAACCGGGATATCCTCGATATATCGAACGAGCATAGTACCGGCGTCTTGCTCAGGGTTTTTACGTGGTTTTCCCCTGGGACGGAGGACGAATGTCAAGACGTTTGCTGTCTGAAGAAGGCCACAGAGGTTTACATTTAAATCCTTTCGATTTACCTCCTTTTTTTTCAGACAAAGGTACATATCGCTGAGGTTAGCGGCCAAGATGACATCTCATTGAACTGAGGTTAGCCAGAATCTGAAGGCAGGCGCTAGCGGCTCAAGTGAAGTTGGTCGTCAGTAACTGAAGTTTGACGCGGTCGGGACGCCCGCCTTTAAAGGAAGGAGGGCAGTGTTACGAACACCGTGAAGCCAACCGTGATCGACCCGAAGGGAGCGTTCGATCTGTCGTTAAGGGACGATCGCCGTTATTGATGAAACAGATCAATGAGAGAGTCTGATTGACAGTCAAGGAGACAAGACGCGATATTATAGACTCTGCCATTCCTTGTTTATATCCTCATAATAAACTTATAAGTGTGAACATGTCGTGCGATGATAATCCCCGGCGCAGCAATACGATTAATTCGGGTCTCTGATTGCCCTATCATAGAAGGTTAATAGTGCATTTTGCTTGCCATTCCACGCGCTTTAAGATGCCGCCCAGCCCACTACGCTGTCTGAAATAGGACCGTCGTAAATTGAACAAATGTTATAGGATTACGCAGAATTCTTATATTAACCGTAATATAAAATGATCTAATCGGGTCTCTGATTGCCCTATCAAAGAAGTTTGATAGTGCATTTTACTCGCCATTTCATGCGCTTTGAGATGCCGCTTAGCCCAATACGCTATCTAAAATAGGAGCGACGTAAATTGAACAAATGTGATAGAATTTCGCTGAATTCTTATATTAACCATAATGTAAAATTATATAATCGGGTCTCTGTTCGCCCCACCCTAGAAGTTTAATACTGCATTTCACTCGACATTCCACACGCTTTAGGATGCCGCCTAGCCCAGTAGGCGATCTGAAATAGGAGCGACGTCAATTGAACAAATGTGATAGAATTACGTTGAATTCTTATATTATCCATAATGTAAAATGATCTAATCGGCTCTCTGTTCGCCCTACCCTAGAAATTTAATAGCGCATTTTACTGGCCATGTCATGCGCGTTGAGATGCCGCTTAGCCCAATACGCTATCTGAAATAGGAGCGACGTAAATTGAACGAATGTGATAGAATTTCGCTGAATTCTTAAATTAACCATAATATAAAATGATCTAATCGCGACTCTGGTTGCTCTACCCTAGAAGCTTAATAGTGCATTTTACTCGCGATTTCATGCGCTTTGAGATGCCGCTTAGCCGAATACGCTATCTGAAATAGGAGCGACGTAAATTGAACAAATGTGATAGAATTACGCCGTATCCTTATATCAACCATAATATAAAATGATCTAATCGGGTCTCTGTTTGCCCTACTCTAGAAGTATAATAGTGCATTTTACGCGCGATTTCATGCGCTTTGGGCTGCCGCTTAGCCCAATACGCTATCTGAAATAGGAGCGACGTAAATTGAACAAATGTGATAGATCTACGCTGAATTCTTATATTAACCGTAATATGAAATGATATCATCGGGTCTCTGTTTGCCTTACCCTAGAAGTCTGATAGGGCATTTTACTCGCCATTTCATGCGCTTTGAGATGCCGCTTAGAACCATACGCAATCTGAAATGGGAGCGACGTAAATTGAACAAATGTGATAGAATTAAGCTGAATTCTTAAATTAACCATAATATAAAATGATCTAATCGGGTCTCTGTTTGCCCTACCCTAGAACTATAATAGTGCATTTTACTCGCGATTTCATGCGCCTTGAGATGCCGCTTAGCCCAATACGCTATCTGAAATAGGGGCGACGTAAATTGAACAAATGTGATAGATCTACGCTGCATTCTTATATTAACCGTAATATGAAATGATATCATCGGGTCCCTGTTTGCCTTACCGTAGATGTTTGATAGTGCATTTTACTCGCCATTTCATGCGCTTTGAGATGCCGCTTAGCCCAATACGCTATCTGAAATAGGAGCGACGTAAATGGAACGAATGTGATAGAATCTCGCTGCATTCTTATATTAACCGTAATATAAAATGATCTCATCGGGTCTCTGTTTGCCTTACCCTAGAAGTTCGATAGTGCATTTTACTCAGCATTTCATGCGCTTTAAGATGCTGATTAGCCCAATACGCTATCTGAAATAGGAGCGACGTAAATTGAACAAATGTGATAGAATTTCGCGGAATTCTTAAATTAACCGTAATATAAAATGATATAATCGGGTCTCTGTTTGCCGTACCCTAGAAGTTTAATAGTGCAATTTACTCGCCATTTCATGCGGTTGGAGATGCCGCTTAGCCCAATACGCTATCTGAAATAGGTGCGGCGTAAATCGAACAAATGTGATAGAATTTCGCTGAACTCTTATATTATCCATAATGTAAAATGATCTAATCGGCTCTCTGTTCGCCCTACCCTAGAAGTTTAATAGTGCATTGTACTCGCCATTTCATGCGCTTTGAGATGCCGCTTAGACCAATACGCTATCTGAAATAGGAGCGACGTAAGTTGAACAAATGTGATAGAATTTCGCTGGACTCTTATATTATCCATAATGTAAAATGATCTAATCGGCTCTCTGTTCGCCCTACCCTAGAAGTTTAATAGTGCATTTTACTCGCCAGTTCACGCGCTTTGAGATGCCGCTTAGACCTATACGCTATCTGAAATAGGAGCGACGTAAATTGAACAAATGTGATAGAATTAAGCTGAATTCTTAAATTAACCATAATATAAAATGATCTAATCGGGTCTCTGTTTGCCCTACCGTAGAAGTTTAATAGTGCATTTTACTCGCCATTTCATGCGCTTTGAGATGCCGCTTAGCCCAATGCGCTATCTGAAATGGGAGCGACGTAAATTGAACAAATATGATAGAATTACGCTGCATTCTTATATTAACCGTAATACAAAATGATCTCATCGAGTCTCTGTTTGCCTTACCGTAGAAGTTCGATAGTGCATTTTACTCGCCATTTCATGCGCTTTGAGATGCCGCTTAGCCCAATACGCTATCTGAAATAGAAGTGACGTAAATTGAACGAATGTGATAGAATTCCGCTGGATTCTTAAATTAACCATAATATAAAATGATCTAATCGGGACTCTGGTTGCCCTACCCTAGAAGTTTGATAGTGCGTTTTACTCGCCGTTTCATGCGCTTTAAGATGCCGCTTAGCCGAATACGCTATCTGAAATAGGAGCGACGTAAAGTGAACAAATGTGATGGAATTACGCCGCATTCTTATATTAACCGTAATTTAAAATGATCTAATCGGGTCTCTGTTTGCCTTACCCTCGAAGTTTAATAGTGCATTTTACTCGTCATTTCATGCGCTTTGAGAAACCGCTTAGCCCAATACGCTATCTGAAATAGGAGCGGCGTAAATTGAACAAATGTGATAGAATTTCGCTGGATTCTTATATTAAACAAAATATAAAATGATGTAATCGGGTCTCTGTTTGCTCTACCCTAGAAGTTTATCAGTGCAATTTACTCGCCATTTCATGCGCTTTGTGAGGCCACTTAGCCCAATACGCTATCTGAAATAGGAGCGACGTAAATTGAACAAATGTGATAGAATTTCGCAGAATTCTTATATTAACCATAATGTAAAATGATATAATCGGGTCTCTGTTCGCCCCACCCTAGAAGTTTAATACTGCATTTCACTCGACATTCCACACGCTTTAGGATGCCGCCCAGCCCAGTAGGCGATCTGAAATAGGAGCGACGTCAATTGAACAAATGTGATTGAATTACGCTGAATTCTTATGTTAACCGTAATATAAAATGATCTAATCTGGTCTCTGTTTGCCTTACCCCAGAAGTTTAATAGTGCATTTCACTCGCCATTTCATGCGCTTTGGGATGCCGCTTAGCCCAATACGCTATCTGAAATAGGAGCGACGTAAATTGAACGAATGTGATAGAATTTCGCTGAATTCTTAAATTAACCATAATATAAAATGATCTAATCGCGACTCTGGTTGCCCTACCCTAGAAGCTTAATAGTGCA
Source organism: Macropis europaea (assembly GCA_916610135.2). Taxonomy (NCBI): domain Eukaryota; kingdom Metazoa; phylum Arthropoda; class Insecta; order Hymenoptera; family Melittidae; genus Macropis; species Macropis europaea. The sequence goes on from CAKAJE020002163.1 coordinate 22,858, forward strand.
TTTTACTCGCGATTTCATGCGCTCTGAGATGCCGCTTAGCCCAATACGCTATCTGAAATAAGAGCGACGTAAATTGAACAAATGTGATAGATCTACACTGAATTCTTATATTAACCGTAATATGAAATGATATCATCGGGTCACTGTTTGCCTTACCCTAGAAGTTTGATAGTGCATTTTACTCGCCATTTCATGCGCTTTGAGATGCCGCTTAGCCCAACACGCTATCTGAAGTAGGAGCGACGTAAATTGAACGAATGTGATAGAATCTCCCTGCATTCTTATATTAACCGTAATATAAAATGATCTCATCGGGTCTGTGTTTGCGTTACCCTAGAAGTTCGATAGTGCATGTTACTCGCCATTTCATGCGCTTTGAGATGCTGCTTAGCCCAAAACGCTATCTGAAATAGGAGCGACGTAAATTGAACAAATATGATAGAATTTCGCGGAATTCTTAAATTAACCGTAATATAAAATGATATAACCGGGTCTCTGTTTGCCGTACCCTAGAAGTTTAATAGTGCAATTTACTCGCCATTTCATGCGGTTTGAGATGCCGCTTAGCCCAATACGCTATCTGAAATAGGAGCGGCGTAAATTGAACAAATGTGATAGAATTTCGCTGATCTCTTATATTATCCATAATGTAAACTTATCTAATCGGCTCTCTGTTCGCCCTACCCTAGAAGTTTAATTGTGCATTTTACTCGCCATTTCATGCGCTTTGAGATGCCGCTTAGACCAATACGCTATCTGAAATAGGAGCGACGTAAATTGAACAAATGTGATAGAATTTCGCTGAATTTTTAAATTAACCATAATATAAAATGATCTAATCGGGTCTCTGTTTGCCCTACCATAGAAGTTTAATAGTTCAGTTTACTCGCCATTTCATGCGCTTTGAGATGCCGCTTAGCCCAAGACGCTATCTTAATAGGAGCGGCGTAAATTGAACAAATGTGATAGAATTTCGCTGATCTCTTATATTATCCATAATGTAAAATTATCTAATCGGCTCTCTGTTCGCCCTACCCTAGAAGTTTAATTGTGCATTTTACTCGCCATTTCATGCGCTTTGAGATGCCGCTTAGACCAATACGCTATCTGAAATAGGAGCGACGTAAATTGAACAAATGTGATAGAATTTCGCTGGATTCTTAAATTAACCATAATATAAAATGATCTAATCGGGACTCTGGTTGCCCTACCCTAGAAGTTTGATAGTGCATTTTACTCGCCGTTTCATGCGCTTTAAGATGCCGCTTAGCCGAATACGCTATCTGAAATAGGAGCGACGTAAAGTGAACAAATATGATGGAATTACGCCGCATTCTTATATTAACCGTAATTTAAAATGATCTAATCGGGTCTCTGTTTGCCTTACCCTCGAAGTTTAATAGTGCATTTTACTCGTCATTTCATGCGCTTTGAGAAGCCGCTTAGCCCAATACGCTATCTGAAATAGGAGCGGCGTAAATTGAACAAATGTGATAGAATTTCGCTGGATTCTTATATTAAACAAAATATAAAATGATGTAATCGGGTCTCTGTTTGCTCTACACTAGAAGTTTATTAGTGCAATTTACTCGCCATTTCATGCGCTTTGTGAGGCCACTTAGCCCAATACGCTATCTGAAATAGGAGCGACGTAAATTGAACAAATGTGATAGAATTTCGCTGAATTATTATTTTAACCATAATGTAAAATGATATAATCGGGTCTCTGTTCGCCCCACCCTAGAAGTTTAATACTGCATTTCACTCGACATTCCACACGCTTTAGGATGCCGCCAAGCCCAGTAGGCGATCTGAAATAGGAGCGACGTCAATTGAACAAATGTGATTGAATTACGCTGAATTCTTATGTTAACCGTAATATAAAATGATCTTATCTGGTCTCTGTTTGCCTTACCCCAGAAGTTTAATAGTGCATTTCACTCGCCATTTCATGCGCTTTGGGATGCCGCTTAGCCCAATGCGCTATCTGAAATAGGAGCGACGTAAATTGAACGAATGTGATAGAATTTCGCTGAATTCTTAAATTAACCATAATATAAAATGATCTAATCGCGACTCTGGTTGCCCTACCCTAGAAGCTTAATAGTGCATTTTACTCGCGATTTCATGCGCTTTGAGATGCCGCTTAGCCCAATACGCTATCTGAAATAAGAGCGACGTAAATTGAACAAATGTGATAGATCTACACTGAATTCTTATATTAACCGTAATATGAAATGATATCATCGGGTCACTGTTTGCCTTACCCTAGAAGTTTGATAGTGCATTTTACTCGCCATTTCATGCGCTTTGAGATGCCGCTTAGCCCAACACGCTATCTGAAGTAGGAGCGACGTAAATTGAACGAATGTGATAGAATCTCCCTGCATTCTTATATTAACCGTAATATAAAATGATCTCATCGGGTCTGTGTTTGCGTTACCCTAGAAGTTCGATAGTGCATGTTACTCGCCATTTCATGCGCTTTGAGATGCTGCTTAGCCCAAAACGCTATCTGAAATAGGAGCGACGTAAATTGAACAAATATGATAGAATTTCGCGGAATTCTTAAATTAACCGTAATATAAAATGATATAACCGGGTCTCTGTTTGCCGTACCCTAGAAGTTTAATAGTGCAATTTACTCGCCATTTCATGCGGTTTGAGATGCCGCTTAGCCCAATACGCTATCTGAAATAGGAGCGGCGTAAATTGAACAAATGTGATAGAATTTCGCTGATCTCTTATATTATCCATAATGTAAAATTATCTAATCGGCTCTCTGTTCGCCCTACCCTAGAAGTTTAATTGTGCATTTTACTCGCCATTTCATGCGCTTTGAGATGCCGCTTAGACCAATACGCTATCTGAAATAGGAGCGACGTAAATTGAACAAATGTGATAGAATTTCGCTGAATTTTTAAATTAACCATAATATAAAATGATCTAATCGGGTCTCTGTTTGCCCTACCATAGAAGTTTAATAGTTCAGTTTACTCGCCATTTCATGCGCTTTGAGATGCCGCTTAGCCCAAGACGCTATCTTAACAGGAGCGGCGTAAATTGAACAAATGTGATAGAATTTCGCTGATATCTTATATTATCCATAATGTAAAATTATCTAATCGGCTCTCTGTTCGCCCTACCCTAGAAGTTTAATTGTGCATTTTACTCGCCATTTCATGCGCTTTGAGATGCCGCTTAGACCAATACGCTATCTGAAATAGGAGCGACGTAAATTGAACAAATGTGATAGAATTTCGCTGGATTCTTAAATTAACCATAATATAAAATGATCTAATCGGGACTCTGGTTGCCCTACCCTAGAAGTTTGATAGTGCATTTTACTCGCCGTTTCATGCGCTTTAAGATGCCGCTTAGCCGAATACGCTATCTGAAATAGGAGCGACGTAAAGTGAACAAATGTGATGGAATTACGCCGCATTCTTATATTAACCGTAATTTAAAATGATCTAATCGGGTCTCTGTTTGCCTTACCCTCGAAGTTTAATAGTGCATTTTACTCGTCATTTCATGCGCTTTGAGAAGCCGCTTAGCCCAATACGCTATCTGAAATAGGAGCGGCGTAAATTGAACAAATGTGATAGAATTTCGCTGGATTCTTATATTAAACAAAATATAAAATGATGTAATCGGGTCTCTGTTTGCTCTACACTAGAAGTTTATTAGTGCAATTTACTCGCCATTTCATGCGCTTTGTGAGGCCACTTAGCCCAATACGCTATCTGAAATAGGAGCGACGTAAATTGAACAAATGTGATAGAATTTCGCTGAATTATTATTTTAACCATAATGTAAAATGATATAATCGGGTCTCTGTTCGCCCCACCCTAGAAGTTTAATACTGCATTTCACTCGACATTCCACACGCTTTAGGATGCCGCCAAGCCCAGTAGGCGATCTGAAATAGGAGCGACGTCAATTGAACAAATGTGATTGAATTACGCTGAATTCTTATGTTAACCGTAATATAAAATGATCTTATCTGGTCTCTGTTTGCCTTACCCCAGAAGTTTAATAGTGCATTTCACTCGCCATTTCATGCGCTTTGGGATGCCGCTTAGCCCAATACGCTATCTGAAATAGGAGTGACGTAAATTGCACGAATGTGATAGAATTTCGCTGAATTCTTAAATTAACCATAATAAAAAATGATCTAATCGCGACTCTGGTTGCCCTACCCTAGAAGCTTAATAGTGCATTTTACTCGCGATTTCATGCGCTTTGAGATGCCGCTTAGCCCAATACGCTATCTGAAATAGGAGCGACGTAAATTGAACAAATGTGATAGATCTACGCTGAGTTCTTATATTAACTGTAATATGAAACGATATCATCGGGTCTCTGTTTGCCTTTCCCTAGAAGTTCGATAGTGCATTTTTCTCGCCAGTTCATGCGATTTGAGATGCCGCTTAGCCCAATACGCTATCTGAAATAGAAGTGACGTAAATTGAACGAATGTGATAGAATTTCGCTGAATTCTTATATTAACCGTAATATAAAATGATCTAATCGTGTCTCTGTTTGCCTTACCCTAGAAGTTTGATAGTGCATTTTACTCGCCATTTCATGCGCTTTGAGATGCCGCTTAGACCAATACGCTATCTGAAATAGGAGCGACGTAAAGTGAACAAATGTGATGGAATTACGCCGCATTCTTATATTAACCGTAATTTAAAATGATCTAATCGGGTCTCTGTTTGCCTTACCCTCGAAGTTTAATCGTGTATTTTACTCGCCATTTCATGCGCTTTGAGATGCCGCTTAGCCCAATACGCTATCTAAAATAGGAGCGACGTAAATTGTAGAAATGTGATAGAATTACGCTGAATTCTTATATAAACCGTAATATAAAATGATCTAATCGTGTCTCTGTTTGCCTTACCCTGGAAGTTTGATAGTGCATTTTACTCGCCATTTCATGCGCTTTGAGATGCCGCTTAGACCAATACGCTATCTGAAATAGAAGCGACGTAAATTGAACGAATGTGATAGATCTACGCCGAATTCTTATATTAACCGTAATTTAAAATGATCTAATCGGGTCTCTGTTTGCCTTACCCTCGAAGTTTAATCGTGCATTTTACTCGCCATTTCATGCGCTTTGAGATGCCGCTTAGCCCAACACGCTATCTAAAATAGGAGCGACGTAAATTGTAGAAATGTGATAGAATTACGCTGAATTCTTATATAAACCGTAATATAAAATGATCTAATCGTGTCTCTGTTTGCCTTACCCTGGAAGTTTGATAGTGCATTTTACTCGCCATTTCATGCGCTTTGAGATGCCGCTTAGACCAATACGCTATCTGAAATAGAAGCGACGTAAATTGAACGAATGTGATAGATCTACGCCGAATTCTTATATTAACCGTAATTTAAAATGATCTAATCGGGTCTCTGTTTGCCTTACCCTCGAAGTTTAATAGTGCATTTTACTCGCCAATCCATGCGCTTTGAGATGCCGCTTAGCCCAATACGCTATCTGAAATAGGAGCGACGTAAATTGAACAAATGTGATAGAATTTCGCTGAATTCTTAAATTAACCATAATATAAAATGATCTAATCGGGTCTCTGTTTGCCCTACCCTAGAAGTTTAATAGTGCAATTTACTCGCCATGTCATGCGCTTTGAGATGCCGCTTAGCCCAATACGCTATCTGAAATAGGAGCGGCGTAAATTGAACAAATGTGATAGAATTTCGCTGGATTCTTATATTATCCATAATGTAAAATGATCTAATCGGCTCTCTGTTCGCCGTACCCTAGAAGTTTAATAGTGCATTTTACTCGCCATTTCATGCGCTTTGAGATACCGCTTAGACCAATACGCTATCTGAAATAGGAGCGACGTAAATTGAACAAATGTGATAGAATTTCGCTGAATTCTTAAATTAACCATAATATAAAATGATCTAATCGGGTCTCCGTTTGCCCTACCCTAGAAGTTTAATAATTCATTTTACTCGCCATTTCATGCGCTTTGAGATGCCGCTTAGCCCAAGATGCTATCTGAAATAGGAGCGACGTAAATTGAACAAATGTGATAGAATTTCGCTGAATTCTTAAATTAACCATAATATAAAATGATCTAATCGGGTCTCTGTTTGCCCTACGCTAGAAGTTTAATAGTGCATTTTACTCGCCAATCCATGCGCTTTGAGATGCCGCTTAGCCCAATACGCTATCTGAAATAGGAGCGACGTAAATTGAACAAATGTGATAGAATTTCGCTGAATTCTTAAATTAACCATAATATAAAATGATCTAATCGGGTCTCTGTTTGCCCTACCCTAGAAGTTTAATAGTGCAATTTACTCGCCATGTCATGCGCTTTGAGATGCCGCTTAGCCCAATACGCTATCTGAAATAGGAGCGGCGTAAATTGAACAAATGTGATAGAATTTCGCTGGATTCTTATATTATCCATAATGTAAAATGATCTAATCGGCTCTCTGTTCGCCGTACCCTAGAAGTTTAATAGTGCATTTTACTCGCCATTTCATGCGCTTTGAGATACCGCTTAGACCAATACGCTATCTGAAATAGGAGCGACGTAAATTGAACAAATGTGATAGAATTTCGCTGAATTCTTAAATTAACCATAATATAAAATGATCTAATCGGGTCTCCGTTTGCCCTACCCTAGAAGTTTAATAATTCATTTTACTCGCCATTTCATGCGCTTTGAGATGCCGCTGAGCCCAAGATGCTATCTGAAATAGGAGCGACGTAAATTGAACAAATGTGATAGAATTTCGCTGAATTCTTAAATTAACCGTAATATAAAATGATCTCATCGGGTCTCTGTTTGCCTTGCCCTAGAAGTTCGATAGTGCATTTTACTCACCATTTCATGCGCTTTGAGATGCCGCTTAGCCCAATACGCTATCTGAAATGGGAGCGACGTAAATTGAACAAATGTGATAGATCTACGCTGAATTCTTATATTAACCGTAATATAAAATGATATCATCGGGTCTCTGTTTGCCTTACCCTAGAAGTTTGATAGTGCATTTTACTCGCCATTTCATGCGCTTTGAGATGCCGGTTAGCCCAATACGCTATCTGAAATAGGAGCGTCGTAAATTGAACAAATGTGATAGAATTTCGCTGAATTCTTAAATTAACCGTAATATAAAATGATCTATTCGGGTCTCTGTTTGCCGTACCCTAGAAGTTTAATAGTGCAATTTACTCGCCGTTTCATGCGCTTTGAGATGCCGCTTAGCCCAATACGCTATATGAAATAGGAGCGACGTATATTGAACAAATGTGATAGAATTTCACAGAATTCTTATATTAAGCATAATGTAAAATTATATAATCGTGTCTCTGTTCGCCCCACCCTAGAAGTTTAATACTGCATTTCACTCGACATTCCACACGCTTTAGGATGCCGCCTAGCCCAGTATGCGATCTGAAATAGGAGCGACGTCAATTGAACAAATGTGATAGAATTACGCTGAATTCTTATATTATCCATAATGTAAAATGATCTAATCGGCTCTCTGTTCGCCCTACCCTAGAAATTTAATAGCGCATTTTACTCGCCATTTCATGCGCTTTGAAATGACGCTTAGCCCAATACGCTATCTGAAATAGGAGTGACGTAAATAGAACAAATGTGATAGAATTTCGCTGAATTCTTATATTAAACAAAATATAAAATGATCTAATCGGGTCTCTGATTGCCCTACCATAGAAGTTCAATAGTGCACTTTACTCGCCATTTCACGCGCTTTAAGATGCCGACTAGCCCAGTACGCTATCTGAAATAGGAGCGCCATCAATTGAACAAATGTGATAGAATTACGCTGAATTCTTAAATTAACCATAATATAAAATGATCTAATCGTGTCTCTGTTTGCCCTACCCTAGAAGTTTAATAGTGCATTTTACACGCCATTTCATGCGCTTCGAGGTGCCGCTTAGCCCAATACCCTATCTGAAACAGGAGCAACGTAAATTGAACAAATGTGATAGAATGTCGCTGAATTCTTATATTATCCATAATGTAAAATGATCTAATCGGGTCTCTGTTCGCCCTACCCTAGAAGTTTAATAATGCATTTCACTCGTCATTGCATGCGCTTTGAGATGCCGCCTAGCCCAGTACGTTATCTGAAATATGAGAGACGTTATTTGAACAAACGTGATAGAATTTCGCTGAATTCTTATATTAACCAAAATATAAAATGATCTAATCGGGTCTCCGATTGCCCTATCATAGAAGTTTAATAGTGCATTTTTCTCGTCATTTCATGCGCTTTAAGGTGCCGCCTAGCCCGATAGGCTATCTGGAAAGGGAGCGACATAAATTGAACAAATGTGATAGAATTACGCAGAATTCTTATATTAACCATAATATAATACGATCTATTCGGGTCTCTGATTGGCCTATCATAGAAGTTTAATACTGCATTTTACACGTCATTTCATGCGCTCTAAGATGCCACCTAGCCCAATACGTTATCTGAAATAGGAGCGACATAAATTGAACAAATGTGATAGAATTACGCAGAATTCTTATATTAACCATAATATAATACGATCTATTCGGGTCTCTGATTGCCCTCTCATAGAAGTTTAATAGTGCATTTTGCTCGACATTTCATGCGGTTTAAGGTGCCGCCTAGCCCAATACGCTATCTGATATTGGACCTATGTAAATTGAACAAGTGTGTTAGAGTTTCGCTGAATTCTTTAATTAACCATAATACAAAATGATCTAATCGGGTCTCTGTTTGCCATACCCTAGAAGTTTAATAGTGCATTTTACTCGACATTTCGTGCGCTTTAAGATGCCGCCTAGCCCAATACGCTATCTGAAATAGGGGCGACGTAAATTGAGCAAATGTGATAGAATTACGCAGAATTCTTATATTAACTATAATATAATACGATCTATACGGGTCTCTGATTGCCGTATCATAGAAGTTTAATTGTGCATTTTACTCGACACTTCATGCGCTTTAATGAGCCGCCTAGCCCAATGCGCTATCTGATATAGGAGCGACATAAATTGAACAAATGTGATAGAATTACGCAGAATTCTTATATTAACCATAATATAATACGATCTAACCGGGTCTCTGATTGCCCTATCATAGAAGTTTAATAGTGCATTTTACTCGTCATTTCATGCGCTTTAAGATGCCACCTTGCCCAATACGCTATCTGAAATAGGAGCGACATAAATTGAACAAATGTGATAGAATTACGCAGAATTCTTATATTAACCGTAATATAATACGATCAATTCGCGTCTCTGATTGCCCTATCATAGAAGATTAATAGTGCATTTTTCTCGACATTTCATGCGCTTTAAAGTGCCGCCTAGCCCGATACGCTATCTGGAATAGGAGCGACATAAATTGCACAAATGTGATAGAATTACGCAGAATTCTTATATTAACCGTAATATAATACGATTAATTCGGGTCTCTGATTGCCCTATCATAGAAGGTTAATAGTGCATTTTGCTTGCCATTCCACGCGCTTTAAGATGCCGCCCAGCCCACTACGCTGTCTGAAATAGGACCGTCGTAAATTGAACAAATGTTATAGGATTACGCAGAATTCTTATATTAACCGTAATATCAAATGATCTAATCGGGTCTCTGATTGCCCTATCAAAGAAGTTTGATAGTGCATTTTACTCGCCATTTCATGCGCTTTGAGATGCCGCTTAGCCCAATACGCTATCTAAAATAGGAGCGACGTAAATTGAACAAATGTGATAGAATTTCGCTGAATTCTTATATTAACCATAATGTAAAATTATATAATCGGGTCTCTGTTCGCCCCACCCTAGAAGTTTAATACTGCATTTCACTCGACATTCCACACGCTTTAGGATGCCGCCTAGCCCAGTAGGCGATCTGAAATAGGAGCGACGTCAATTGAACAAATGTGATAGAATTACGCAGAATTCTTATATTATCCATAATGTAAAATGATCTAATCGGCTCTCTGTTCGCCCTACCCTAGAAATTTAATAGCGCATTTTACTGGCCATGTCATGCGCTTTGAGATGCCGCTTAGCCCAATACGCTATCTGAAATAGGAGCGACGTAAATTGAACGAATGTGATAGAATTTCGCTGAATTCTTAAATTAACCATAATATAAAATGATCTAATCGCGACTCTGGTTGCCCTACCCTAGAAGCTTAATAGTGCATTTTACTCGCGATTTCATGCGCTTTGAGATGCCGCTTAGCCGAATACGCTATCTGAAATAGGAGCGACGTAAATTGAACAAATGTGATAGAATTACGCCATATCCTTATATCAACCATAATATAAAATGATCTAATCGGGTCTCTGTTTGCCCTACTCTAGAAGTATAATAGTGCATTTTACTCGCGATTTCATGCGCTTTGGGCTGCCGCTTAGCCCAATACGCTATCTGAAATAGGAGCGACGTAAATTGAACAAATGTGATAGATCTACGCTGAATTCTTATATTAACCGTAATATGAAATGATATCATCGGGTCTCTGTTTGCGTTACCCTAGAAGTTTGATAGGGCATTTTACTCGCCATTTCATGCGCTTTGAGATGCCGCTTAGAACCATACGCAATCTGAAATAGGAGCGACGTAAATTGAACAAATGTGATAGAATTAAGCTGAATTCTTAAATTAACCATAATATAAAATGATCTAATCGGATCTCTGTTTGCCCTACCCTAGAACTATAATAGTGCATTTTACTCGCGATTTCATGCGCTTTGAGATGCCGCTTAGCCCAATACGCTATCTGAAATAGGGGCGACGTAAATTGAACAAATGTGATAGATCTACGCTGCATTCTTATATTAACCGTAATATGAAATGATATCATCGGGTCTCTGTTTGCCTTACCGTAGATGTTTGATAGTGCATTTTACTCGCCATTTCATGCGCTTTGAGATGCCGCTTAGCCCAATACGCTATCTGAAATAGGAGCGACGTAAATGGAACGAATGTGATAGAATCTCGCTGCATTCTTATATTAACCGTAATATAAAATGATCTCATCGGGTCTCTGTTTGCCTTACCCTAGAAGTTCGATAGTGGATTTTACTCACCATTTCATGCGCTTTAAGATGCTGCTTAGCCCAATACGCTATCTGAAATAGGAGCGACGTAAATTGAACAAATGTGATAGAATTTCGCGGAATTCTTAAATTAACCGTAATATAAAATGATATAATCGGGTCTCTGTTTGCCGTACCCTAGAAGTTTAATAGTGCAATTTACTCGCCATTTCATGCGGTTGGAGATGCCGCTTAGCCCAATACGCTATCTGAAATAGGTGCGGCGTAAATCGAACAAATGTGATAGAATTTCGCTGAACTCTTATATTATCCATAATGTAAAATGATCTAATCGGCTCTCTGTTCGCCCTACCCTAGAAGTTTAATAGTGCATTGTACTCGCCATTTCATGCGCTTTGAGATGCCGCTTAGCCCAATACGCTATCTGAAATAGGAGCGACGTAAATTGAACAAATGTGATAGAATTTCGCTGAATTCTTAAATTAACCATAATATAAAATGATCTAATCGGGTCTCTGTTTGCCCTACCCTAGAAGTTTAATAGTTCATTTTACTCGCCATTTCATGCGCTTTGAGATGCCGCTTAGACCAAGACGCTATCTGAAATAGGAGCGACGTAAGTTGAACAAATGTGATAGAATTTCGCTGGATTCTTATATTATCCATAATGTAAAATGATCTAATCGGCTCTCTGTTCGCCGTACCCTAGAAGTTTGATAGTGCATTTTACTCGCCATTTCATGCTCTTTGAGATGCCGCTTAGACCAATACGCTATCTGAAATAGAAGCGACGTAAATTGAACGAATGTGATAGATCTACGCCGAATTCTTATATTAACCGTAATTTAAAATTATCTAATCGGCTCTCTGTTCGCCCTACCCTAGAAGTTTAATTGTGCAATTCACTCGCCATTTCATGCGCTTTGGGATGCCGCTTAGCCCAATACGCTATCTGAAATAGGAGCGACGTAAATTGAACGAATGTGATAGAATTTCGCTGAATTCTTAAATTAACCATAATATAAAATGATCTAATCGCGACTCTGGTTGCCCTACCCTAGAAGCTTAATAGTGCATTTTACTCGCGATTTCATGCGCTTTGAGATGCCGCTTAGCCCAATACGCTATCTGAAATAAGAGCGACGTAAATTGAACAAATGTGATAGATCTACGCTGAATTCTTATATTAACCGTAATATGAAATGATATCATCGGGTCACTGTTTGCCTTACCCTAGAAGTTTGATAGTGCATTTTACTCGCCATTTCATGCGCTTTGAGATGCCGCTTAGCCCAACACGCTATCTGAAGTAGGAGCGACGTAAATTGAACGAATGTGATAGAATCTCCCTGCATTCTTATATTAGCCGTAATATAAAATGATCTCATCGGGTCTGTGTTTGCCTTACCCTAGAAGTTCGATACTGCATGTTACTCGCCATTTCATGCGCTTTGAGATGCTGCTTAGCCCAATACGCTATCTGAAATAGGAGCGACGTAAATTGAACAAATATGATAGAATTTCGCGGAATTCTTAAATTAACCGTAATATAAAATGATATAACCGGGTCTCTGTTTGCCGTACCCTAGAAGTTTAATAGTGCAATTTACTCGCCATTTCATGCGGTTTGAGATGCCGCTTAGCCCAATACGCTATCTGAAATAGGAGCGGCGTAAATTGAACAAATGTGATAGAATTTCGCTGATCTCTTATATTATCCATAATGTAAAATTATCTAATCGGCTCTCTGTTTGCCTTACCCTCGAAGTTTAATCGTGCATTTCACTCGCCATTTCATGCGCTTTGGGATGCCGCTTAGCCCAATACGCTATCTGAAATAGGAGCGACGTAAATTGCACGAATGTGATAGAATTTCGCTGAATTCTTAAATTAACCATAATAAAAAATGATCTAATCGCGACTCTGGTTGCCCTACCCTAGAAGCTTAATAGTGCATTTTACTCGCGATTTCATGCGCTTTGAGATGCCGCTTAGCCCAATACGCTATCTGAAATAGGAGCGACGTAAATTGAACAAATGTGATAGATCTACGCTGAGTTCTTATATTAACTGTAATATGAAATGATATCATCGGGTCTCTGTTTGCCTTTCCCTAGAAGTTCGATAGTGCATTTTTCTCGCCATTTCATGCGATTTGAGATGCCGCTTAGCCCAATACGCTATCTGAAATAGAAGTGACGTAAATTGAACGAATGTGATAGAATTTCGCTGAATTCTTATATTAACCGTAATATAAAATGATCTAATCGTGTCTCTGTTTGCCTTACCCTAGAAGTTTGATAGTGCATTTTACTCGCCATTTCATGCGCTTTGAGATGCCGCTTAGACCAATACGCTATCTGAAATAGGAGCGACGTAAAGTGAACAAATGTGATGGAATTACGCCGCATTCTTATATTAACCGTAATTTAAAATGATCTAATCGGGTCTCTGTTTGCCTTACCCTCGAAGTTTAATCGTGCATTTTACTCGCCATTTCATGCGCTTTGAGATGCCGCTTAGCCCAATACGCTATCTAAAATAGGAGCGACGTAAATTGTAGAAATGTGATAGAATTACGCTGAATTCTTATATAAACCGTAATATTAAATGATCTAATCGTGTCTCTGTTTGCCTTACCCTGGAAGTTTGATAGTGCATTTTACTCGCCATTTCATGCGCTTTGAGATGCCGCTTAGACCAATAAGCTATCTGAAATAGAAGCGACGTAAATTGAACGAATGTGATAGATCTACGCCGAATTCTTATATTAACCGTAATTTAAAATGATCTAATCGGGTCTCTGTTTGCCTTACCCTCGAAGTTTAATAGTGCATTTTACTCGCCAATCCATGCGCTTTGAGATGCCGCTTAGCCCAATACGCTATCTGAAATAGGAGCGACGTAAATTGAACAAATGTGATAGAATTTCGCTGAATTCTTAAATTAACCATAATATAAAATGATCTAATCGGGTCTCTGTTTGCCCTACCCTAGAAGTTTAATAGTGCAATTTACTCGCCATGTCATGCGCTTTGAGATGCCGCTTAGCCCAATACGCTATCTGAAATAGAAGTGACGTAAATTGAACGAATGTGATAGAATTTCGCTGAATTCTTATATTAACCGTAATATAAAATGATCTAATCGTGTCTCTGTTTGCCTTACCCTAGAAGTTTGATAGTGCATTTTACTCGCCATTTCATGCGCTTTGAGATGCCGCTTAGACCAATACGCTATCTGAAATAGGAGCGACGTAAAGTGAACAAATGTGATGGAATTACGCCGCATTCTTATATTAACCGTAATTTAAAATGATCTAATCGGGTCTCTGTTTGCCTTACCCTCGAAGTTTAATCGTGCATTTTACTCGCCATTTCATGCGCTTTGAGATGCCGCTTAGCCCAATACGCTATCTAAAATAGGAGCGACGTAAATTGTAGAAATGTGATAGAATTACGCTGAATTCTTATACAAACCGTAATATAAAATGATCTCATCGGGTCTCTGTTTGCCTTGCCCTAGAAGTTCGATAGTGCATTTTACTCACCATTTCATGCGCTTTGAGATGCCGGTTAGCCCAATACGCTATCTGAAATAGGAGCGACGTAAAGTGAACAAATGTGATGGAATTACGCCGCATTCTTATATTAACCGTAATTTAAAATGATCTAATCGGGTCTCTGTTTGCCTTACCCTCGAAGTTTAATAGTGCATTTTACTCGCCAATCCATGCGCTTTGAGATGCCGCTTAGCCCAATACGCTATCTGAAATAGGAGCGACGTAAAGTGAACAAATGTGATAGAATTTCGCTGGATTCTTATATTATCCATAATGTAAAATGATCTAATCGGCTCTCTGTTCGCCGTACCCTAGAAGTTTAATAGTGCATTTTACTCGCCATTTCATGCGCTTTGAGATACCGCTTAGACCAATACGCTATCTGAAATAGGAGCGACGTAAATTGAACAAATGTGATAGAATTTCGCTGAATTCTTAAATTAACCATAATATAAAATGATCTAATCGGGTCTCCGTTTGCCCTACCCTAGAAGTTTAATAATTCGTTTTACTCGCCATTTCATGCGCTTTGAGATGCCGCTTAGCCCAAGATGCTATCTGAAATAGGAGCGACGTAAATTGAACAAATGTGCTGGAATTTCGCTGAATTCTTAAATTAACCATAATATAAAATGATCTAATCGGGTCTCTGTTTGCCCTACGCTAGAAGTTTAATAGTGCATTTTATTCGCCATTTCATGCGCTTTGAGATGCCGCTTAGCCCGATACGCTATCTGAAATGGGAGCGACGTAAATTGAACAAATGTGATAGAATGACGCTGCATTCTTATATTAACCGTAATATAAAATGATCTCATCGGGTCTCTGTTTGCCTTGCCCTAGAAGTTCGATAGTGCATTTTACTCACCATTTCATGCGCTTTGAGATGCCGCTTAGCCCAATACGCTATCTGAAATGGGAGCTACGTAAATTGAACAAATGTGATAGATCTACGCTGAATTCTTATATTAACCGTAATATAAAATGATATCATCGGGTCTCTGTTTGCCTTACCCTAGAAGTTTGATAGTGCATTTTACTCGCCATTTCATGCGCTTTGAGATGCCGGTTAGCCCAATACGCTATCTGAAATAGGAGCGTCGTAAATTGAACAAATGTGATAGAATTTCGCTGAATTCTTAAATTAACCGTAATATAAAATGATCTATTCGGGTCTCTGTTTGCCGTACCCTAGAAGTTTAATAGTGCAATTTACTCGCCGTTTCATGCGCTTTGAGATGCCGCTTAGCCCAATACGCTATATGAAATAGGAGCGACGTATATTGAACAAATGTGATAGAATTTCACAGAATTCTTATATTAACCATAATGTAAAATTATATAATCGTGTCTCTGTTCGCCCCACCCTAGAAGTTTAATACTGCATTTCACTCGACATTCCACACGCTTTAGGATGCCGCCTAGCCCAGTAGGCGATCTGAAATAGGAGCGACGTCAATTGAACAAATGTGATAGAATTACGCTGAATTCTTATATTATCCATAATGTAAAATGATCTAATCGGCTCTCTGTTCGCCCTACCCTAGAAATT
>CAKAJE020002164.1:0-14976 GCA_916610135.2 Macropis europaea
AAGTTTAGTGGTGCATATTACTCGCCATTCCACGCGCTTTAAGATGCCGCCTAGCCCAATACGCTATCTGAAACAGGAGCCACGTAAATTGAACAAATGTGATAGAATTTCGCTGAATTCTTATATTAACCAAAGTATAAAATGATCTAATCTGGTCTCTGATTGCCCTATCATAGAAGGTTAATAGTGCATTTTACTCGCCATTCCACGCGCTTTAAGATGCCGCCTAGCCCAGTACGCTGTCTGAAATAGAAGCGACGTAAATTGCACAAGTGTGATAGAATCTCGCTGAATACTTATATTAACCTTAATGTAAAATGATGTAATCGGGTCTCTGTTCGCCCTACCCTAGAAGTTTAATAGTGCATTTCACTCGTCATTTCATGCGCTTTGAGATGACGCTTAACCGAATACGCTATCTGAAATAGGAGCGACGTAAGTTGAACAAATGTGACAGAATTACGCTGCATTCTTATATTCACCTTAATGTAAAATGATCTCTTCGGGTCTCTGTTCGCCCTACCCTAGAAGTATAATAGTGCATTTCACTCGTCATTTCATGCGCTTTGAGATGCCGCCTAGCCCAATACGCTATCTGAAATAGGAGCGACGTAAATTGAACAAATGTGATAGAATTTCCCTGAAATCTTATATTAAACAAAATATAAAATGATCTAATCGGGTCTCTGATGGCCCTATCATAGAAGTTTAATAGTGCATTTCACTCGCCATTCCACGCGCTTTAAGATGCCGCCCAGCCCAGTACGCTATCTGAAATAGGAGCGACGTAACTTGAACAAATGTGATAGAATCACGCTGCATTCTTATATTAACCGTAATATAAAATGATCTAATCGGGTCTCTGTTTGCCTTATCCTAGAAGTATAATAGTGCATTACACTCGCCATTTCATGCGCTTTTAGATGCCGCATAGCCCAATACGCTATCTGAAATAGGAGCGACGTAAATTGAACAAATGTGATAGAATTTGGCTCAATTCTTAAATTAACCATAATATAAAATGACCTAATCGGTTCTCCGTTTGCCCTACCCTAGAAGTTTAACAGCGCATTTTACTCGCCAGTTCATGCGCTTTGAGATGCCGCTTAGCCCAATACGCTATCTGAAATAGGAGCGACGTAAATTGAACAAATGTGATAGAATTTTGCTGAATTCTTAAATTAACCATAATATAAAATGATCTAATCGGGTCTCTGTTCGCCCTAGCCTAGAAGTTTAATAGTGCATTTCACTCGTCATTTCATGCGCTTTGAGATGCCGCTGAGCCCAATAAGCTATTTGTAATAGGAGCGACGCAAATTGAACAAATGTGATAGAATTTCGCTGAATTCTTATATTAACCAAAATATAAAATGATCTAATCGGGTCTCTGATTGCCCTATCATAGAATTTTAATAGTGCATTCTACTCGCCATTCCACCCGCTTTAAGATGCCGCCTAGCCCAGTACGCTGTCTGAAATAGAAGCGACGTAAATTGCACAAGTGTGATAGAATCTCGCTGTATACTTATATTAACCTTAATGTAAAATGATGTAATCGGGTCTCTGTTCGCCCTACCCTAGAAGTTTAATAGTGCATTTTATTCGCCATTTTATGCGCTTTGAGATGCCGCTTAGCCGAATACGCTATCTGAAATAGGAGCGACGTAAATTGAACAGATGTGATAGAATCTCCCTGAAATCTTATATTAACCATAATATAAAATGATCTAATCGGGTCTCTGTTCGCCCTAGCCTAGAAGTTTAATAGTGCATTTTACTCGCCATTGCATGTGCTTTGAGATGCCGCTAAGCCCAATAAGCTATCTGTAATAGGAGCGACGTAAATTTTACAAATGTGATAGAATTTCGTTGAATTCTTATATCAACCAAAATATAAAATGATCTAATCGGGTCTCTGATTGCCCTATCATAGAAGTTTAATAGTGCATTTTACTCGCCATTCCACGCGCTTTAAGATGCCGCATAGCCCAGTACGCTATCTGAAATAGGAGCGACGTAACTTGAACAAATGTGATAGAATCACGCTGCATTCTTATATTAACCGTAATATAAAATGATCTAATCGGGTCTCTGTTTGCCTTATCCTAGAAGTATAATAGTGCATTATACTCGCCATTTCATGCGCTTTTAGATGCCGCTTAGCCCAATACGCTATCTGAAATAGGAGCGACGTAAATTGAACAAATGTGATAGAATTTCGCTGAATTCTTATATTAACCAAAGTATAAAATGATCTAATCTGGTCTCTGATTGCCCTATCATAGAAGGTTAATAGTGCATTTTACTCGACATTCCACGCGCTTTAAGATGCCGCCTAGCCCAGTACGCTGTCTGAAATAGAAGCGACGTAAATTGAACAAGTGTGATAGAATCTCATTGAATACTTATATTAACCTTAATGTAAAATGATCTAATCGGGTCTCTGTTCGCCCTACCCTAGACGTTTAATAGTGCATTTTGTTCGCCATTTTATGCGCTTTGAGATGCCGCATAGCCCAATACGCTATCTGAAATAGGAGCGACGTAAATTGAACAAATGTGATAGAATTTCCCTGAAATCTTATATTAAACAAAATATAAAATGATCTAATCGGGTCTCTGATTGCTCTATCATAGAAGTTTAGTAGTCCATTTTACTCGCCCTTCCACGCGCTTTAAGATGCCGCCTAGCCCAGTACGCTATCTGAAATAGGAGCGACGTAAGATGAACAAATGTGATAGAATTACGCTGAATTCTTATATTAATCGTAATATAAAATGATCTAATCGGGTCTCTGTTTGCCCTACCCTAGAAGTTTAATAGTGCATTTCACTCGTCATTTCATGCGCTTTGAGATGCCGCTGAGCCCAATAAGCTATTTGTAATAGGAGCGACGCAAATTGAACAAATGTGATAGAATTTCGCTGAATTCTTATATTAACCAAAATATAAAATGATCTAATCGGGTCTCTGATTGCCCTATCATAGAATTTTAATAGTGCATTCTACTCGCCATTCCACCCGCTTTAAGATGCCGCCTAGCCCAGTACGCTATCTGAAATAGGAGCGACGGAAATTGAACAAATGTGATAGAATTTTGCTGAATTCTTAAATTAACCATAATTTAAAATGATCTAATCGGGTCTCTGTTTGCCTCATCCTAGAAGTATAATAGTGCATTATACTCGCCATTTCATGCGCTTTTAGATGCCGCTTAGCACAGGACGCTATCTGAAATAGGAACGACGTAAATTGAACAAATGTGATAGAATTTTGCTGAATTCTTAAATTAACCATAATATAAAATGACCTAATCGGGTCTCTGTTTGCCCTACCCTAGAAGTTTAATAGTGCATTTCACTCGTCATTTCATGCGCTTTGAGTTGCCGCTAAGCCTAATAAGCTATCTGTAATAGAAGCACCGTAAATTGAACAAATGTGATAGAATTTCGCTGAATTCTTAAATTAACCATAGTATAAAATGATCTAATCGGGTCCCTGTTTGCCCTACCCTAGAAGTTTAATAGTGCATTTCACTCGTCATTTCATGCGCTTTGAGATGCCGCTTAACCCAATACGCTATCTGAAATAGGAGCGACGTAAATTGAACAAATGTGTCAGAATTACGCTGCATTCTTATATTCACCTTAATGTAAAATGATCTCTTCGGGTCTCTGTTCGCCCTACCCTAGAAGTATAATAGTGCATTGCACTCGTCATTTCATGCGCTTTAAGATGCCGCCTAGCCCAATACGCTATCTGAAATAGGAGCGACGTAAATTGAACAAATGTGATAGAATTTCCCTGAAATCTTATATTAAACAAAATATAAAATGATCTAATCGGGTCTCTGATTGCCCTATCATAGAAGTTTAATAGTGCATTTTACTCGACATTCCACGCGCTTTAAGATGCCGCCTAGCCCAGTACGCTGCCTGAAATAGAAGCGACGTAAATTGAACAAGTGTGATAGAATCTCGCTGAATACTTATATTAACCTTAACGTAAAATGATCTGCTCGGGTCTCTGTTCGCCCTAGCCTAGAAGTTTAATAGTGCATTTCACTCGTCATTTCATGCGCTTTGAGATGCCGCTGAGCCCAATAAGCTATTTGTAATAGGAGCGACGCAAATTGAACAAATGTGATAGAATTTCGCTGAATTCTTATATTAACCAAAATATAAAATGATCTAATCGGGTCTCTGATTGCCCTATCATAGAATTTTAATAGTGCATTCTACTCGCCATTCCACCCGCTTTAAGATGCCGCCTAGCCCAGTACGCTATCTGAAATAGGAGCGACGGAAATTGAACAAATGTGATAGAATTTTGCTGAATTCTTAAATTAACCATAATTTAAAATGATCTAATCGGGTCTCTGTTTGCCTCATCCTAGAAGTATAATAGTGCATTATACTCGCCATTTCATGCGCTTTTGGATGCCGCTTAGCACAGGACGCTATCTGAAATAGGAACGACGTAAATTGAACAAATGTGATAGAATTTTGCTGAATTCTTAAATTAACCATAATATAAAATGATCTAATCGGGTCCCTGTTTGCCCTACCCTAGAAGTTTAATAGTGCATTTCACTCGTCATTTCATGCGCTTTGAGATGCCGCTTAACCCAATACGCTATCTGAAATAGGAGCGACGCAAATTGAACAAATGTGATAGAATTTCGCTGAATTCTTATATTAACCAAAATATAAAATGATCTAATCGGGTCTCTGACTGCCCTATCATAGAAGTTTAGTGGTGCATATTACTCGCCATTCCACGCGCTTTAAGATGCCGCCTAGCCCAATACGCTATCTGAAACAGGAGCGACGTAAATTGAACAAATGTGATAGAATTTCGCTGAATTCTTATATTAACCAAAGTATAAAATGATCTAATCTGGTCTCTGATTGCCCTATCATAGAAGGTTAATAGTGCATTTTACTCGCCATTCCACGCGCTTTAAGATGCCGCCTAGCCCAGTACGCTGTCTGAAATAGAAGCGACGTAAATTGCACAAGTGTGATAGAATCTCGCTGAATACTTATATTAACCTTAATGTAAAATGATGTAATCGGGTCTCTGTTCGCCCTACCCTAGAAGTTTAATAGTGCATTTCACTCGTCATTTCATGCGCTTTGAGATGACGCTTAACCCAATACGCTATCTGAAATAGGAGCGACGTAAGTTGAACAAATGTGACAGAATTACGCTGCATTCTTATATTCACCTTAATGTAAAATGATCTCTTCGGGTCTCTGTTCGCCCTACCCTAGAAGTATAATAGTGCATTTCACTCGTCATTTCATGCGCTTTGAGATGCCGCTTAGCCCAATACGCTATCTGAAATAGGAGCGACGTAAATTGAACAAATGTGATAGAATTTTGCTGAATTCTTAAATTAACCATAATATAAAATGATCTAATCGGGTCCCTGTTTGCCATACCCTAGAAGTTGAATAGTGCATTTTACTCGTCATTTCATGCGCTTTGAGATGCCGCATAGCCCAATACGCTATCTGAAATAGGAGCGACGTAAATTGAACAAATGTGATAGAATTTGGCTGAATTCTTAAATTAACCATAATATAAAAAGATCTAATCGGTTCTCCGTTTGCCCTACCCTAGAAGTTTAACAGCGCATTTTACTCGCCAGTTCATGCGCTTTGAGATGCCGCTTAGCCCAATACGCTATCTGAAATAGGAGCGACGTAAATTGAACAAATGTGATAGAATTTCGTTGAATTCTTATATTAACCTTAATGAAAAATGATCTAATCGGGTCTCTGTTTGCCTTATCCTAGCAGTTTAATAGTGCATTATACTCGTCATTTCATGCGGATTGAGATGCCGCTAAGCCCAATAAGCTATCTGAAATAGGAGCGACGTAAATTGAACAAATGTGATAGAATTTCGCAGAATTCTTATATTAACCAAAATATAAAATGATCTAATCGGGTCTCTGTTCGCCCTAGCCTAGTAGTTTAATAGTGCATTTTATTCGCCATTTTATGCGCTTTGAGATGCCGCTTAGCCGAATACGCTATCTGAAATAGGAGCGACGTAAATTGAACAGATGTGATAGAATCTCCCTGAAATCTTATATTAACCATAATATAAAATGATCTAATCGGGTCTCTGTTCGCCCTAGCCTAGAAGTTTAATAGTGCATTTTACTCGCCATTGCATGTGCTTTGAGATGCCGCTAAGCCCAATAAGCTATCTGTAATAGGAGCGACGTAAATTTTACAAATGTGATAGAATTTCGTTGAATTCTTATATCAACCAAAATATAAAATGATCTAATCGGGTCTCTGATTGCCCTATCATAGAAGTTTAATAGTGCATTTTACTCGCCATTCCACGCGCTTTAAGATGCCGCATAGCCCAGTACGCTATCTGAAATAGGAGCGACGTAACTTGAACAAATGTGATAGAATCACGCTGCATTCTTATATTAACCGTAATATAAAATGATCTAATCGGGTCTCTGTTTGCCTTATCCTAGAAGTATAATAGTGCATTTTACTCGCCATTCCACGCGCTTTAAGATGCCGCATAGCCCAGTACGCTATCTGAAATAGGAGCGACGTAACTTGAACAAATGTGATAGAGTCACGCTGCATTCTTATATTAACCGTAATATAAAATGATCTAATCGGGTCTCTGTTTGCCTTATCCTAGAAGTATAATAGTGCATTATACTCGCCATTTCATGCGCTTTTAGGTGCCGCTTAGCCCAATACGCTATCTGAAATAGGAGCGACGTAAATTGAACAAATGTGATAGAATTTCGCTGAATTCTTATATTAACCAAAGTATAAAATGATCTAATCTGGTCTCTGATTGCCCTATCATAGAAGGTTAATAGTGCATTTTACTCGACATTCCACGCGCTTTAAGATGCCGCCTAGCCCAGTACGCTGTCTGAAATAGAAGCGACGTAAATTGAACAAGTGTGATAGAATCTCGCTGAATACTTATATTAACCTTAATGTAAAATGATCTAATCGGGTCTCTGTTCGCCCTACCCTAGAAGTTTAATAGTGCATTTTGTTCGCCATTTCATGCGCTTTGAGATGCCGCATAGCCCAATACGCTATCTGAAATAGGAGCGACGTAAATTGAACAAATGTGATAGAATTTCCCTGAAATTTTATATTAAACAAAATATAAAATGATCTAATCGGGTCTCTGATTGCTCTATCATAGAAGTTTAGTAGTCCATTTTACTCGCCCTTCCACGCGCTTTAAGATGCCGCCTAGCCCAGTACGCTATCTGAAATAGGAGCGACGTAAGATGAACAAATGTGATAGAATTACGCTGAATTCTTATATTAATCGTAATATAAAATGATCTAATCGGGTCTCTGTTTGCCCTACCCTAGAAGTTTAATAGCGAATTTTATTCGCCATTTCATGCGCTTTGAGATGCCGCATAGTCTACTACGCTATCTGAAGTAGGAGCGACGTAAATTGAACAAATGTGATAGAATTTCCGTGAATTCTTATATTAACCTTAATGTGAAATGATCTAATCGGGTCTCTGTTCGCCCTAGCCTAGAAGTTTAATAGTGCATTTTAGTCGCCATTTCATGCGCTTTGAGATCCCGCTTAACCCAATACGCTATCTGAAATAGGAGCGACGTAAATTGAACAAATGTGATAGAATTTCCCTGAAATCTTATATTAATTAAAATATAAAATGATCTAATCGGGTCTCTGATTGCCCTATCATAGAAGATTAGTAGTGCATTTTACTCGCCATTCCACGCGCTTTAAGATGCCGCATAGCCCAGATCGCTATCTGCAATAGGAGCGACGTAAATTGAACAAATGTGATTGAATTTTGCTGAATTCTTAAATTAACCTTAGTACAAAATGATCTAATCGGGTCTCTGTTTGCTCTACCCTGGAAGTTTAATAGTGCATTTTGCTCGCCATTTCATGCGCTTTGAGATGCCGCTTAGCTCAATACGCTATTTGAAATAGGAGCGACGTAAGTTGAACAAATGTGATAGAATTTCGCTGAATTCTTAAATTAACCATAACATAAAATGATCTAATCGGGTCTCTGTTTGCCCTACCCTAGAAGTTTAATAGTGCATTTTGCTCGCCATTTCATGCGCTATGAGATGCCGCTGAGCCCAATACGCTATTTGAAATAGGAGCGACGTAAATTGAACAAATGTGATAGAATTTCACTGAATTCTTATATTAACCAAAATATAAAATGATCTAATCGGGTCTCTGTTTGCCCTACCATAGAAGTCTAATGGTGCATTTCACTCGCCATTTCATGCGCTTTGCGATGCCGCTTAGCCCAATACGCTATCTGAAATAGGAGCGACGTAAGTTGAACAAATGTGATAGAATTTCGCTGAATTCTTTTATTAACCATAATGTAAAATGATCTGCTCGGGTCTCTGTTCGCCCTAGCCTAGAAGTTTAATAGTGCATTTCACTCGTCATTTCATGCGCTTTGAGATGCCGCTGAGCCCAATAAGCTATTTGTAATAGGAGCGACGCAAATTGAACAAATGTGATAGAATTTCGCTGAATTCTTATATTAACCAAAATATAAAATGATCTAATCGGGTCTCTGATTGCCCTATCATACAATTTTAATAGTGCATTCTACTCGCCATTCCACCCGCTTTAAGATGCCGCCTAGCCCAGTACGCTATCTGAAATAGGAGCGACGGAAATTGAACAAATGTGATAGAATTTTGCTGAATTCTTAAATTAACCATAATTTAAAATGATCTAATCGGGTCTCTGTTTGCCTCATCCTAGAAGTATAATAGTGCATTATACTCACCATTTCATGCGATTTTAGATGCCGCTTAGCACAGGACGCTATCTGAAATAGGAACGACGTAAATTGAACAAATGTGATAGAATTTTGCTGGATTCTTAAATTAACCATAATATAAAATGACCTAATCGGGTCTCTGTTTGCCCTACCCTAGAAGTTTAATAGTGCATTTCACTCGTCATTTCATGCGCTTTGAGTTGCCGCTAAGCCTAATAAGCTATCTGTAATAGAAGCACCGTAAATTGAACAAATGTGATAGAATTTCGCTGAATTCTTAAATTAACCATAATATAAAATGATCTAATCGGGTCCCTGTTTGCCCTACCCTAGAAGTTTAATAGTGCATTTCACTCGTCATTTCATGCGCTTTGAGATGCCGCTTAACCCAATACGCTATCTGAAATAGGAGCGACGTAAATTGAACAAATGTGATAGAATTTCGCTGAATTCTTATATTAACCAAAATATAAAATGATCTAATCGGGTCTCTGATTGCCCTATCATAGAAGTTTAGTGGTGCATATTACTCGCCATTCCACGCGCTTTAAGATGCCGCCTAGCCCAATACGCTATCTGAAATAGGAGCGACGTAAGTTGAACAAATGTGACAGAGTTACGCTGCATTCTTATATTCACCTTAATGTAAATTATCTCTTCGGGTCTCTGTTCGCCCTAGCCTAGAAGTATAATAGTGCATTTCACTCGTCATTTCATGCGCTTTGAGATGCCGCCTAGCCCAATACGCTATCTGAAATAGGAGCGACGTAAATTGAACAAATGTGATAGAATTTTGCTGAATTCTTAAATTAACCATAATATAAAATGATCTAATCGGGTCCCTGTTTGCCATACCCTAGAAGTTGAATAGTGCATTTTACTCGTCATTTCATGCGCTTTGAGATGCCGCATAGCCCAATACGCTATCTGAAATAGGAGCGACGTAAATTGAACAAATGTGATAGAATTTGGCTGAATTCTTATATTAACCAAAGTATAAAATGATCTAATCTGGTCTCTGATTGCCCTATCATAGAAGGTTAATAGTGCATTTTACTCGACATTCCACGCGCTTTAAGATGCCGCCTAGCCCAGTACGCTGTCTGAAATAGAAGCGACGTAAATTGAACAAGTGTGATAGAATCTCGCTGAATACTTATATTAACCTTAATGTAAAATGATCTAATCGGGTCTCTGTTCGCCCTACCCTAGAAGTTTAATAGTTCATTTTGTTCGCCATTTCATGCGCTTTGAGATGCCGCATAGCCCAATACGCTATCTGAAATAGGAGCGACGTAAATTGAACAAATGTGATAGAATTTCCCTGAAATCTTATATTAAACAAAATATAAAATGATCTAATCGGGTCTCTGATTGCTCTATCATAGAAGTTTAGTAGTCCATTTTACTCGCCCTTCCACGCGCTTTAAGATGCCGCCTAGCCCAGTACGCTATCTGAAATAGGAGCGACGTAAGATGAGCAAATGTGATAGAATTACGCTGAATTCTTATATTAATCGTAATATAAAATGATCTAATCGGGTCTCTGTTTGCCCTACCCTAGAAGTTTAATAGCGAATTTTATTCGCCATTTCATGCGCTTTGAGATGCCGCATAGCCTAATACGCTATCTGAAGTAGGAGCGACGTAAATTGAACAAATGTGATAGAATTTCCGTGAATTCTTATATTAACCTTAATGTGAAATGATCTAATCGGGTCTCTGTTCGCCCTAGCCTAGAAGTTTAATAGTGCATTTTAGTCGCCATTTCATGCGCTTTGAGATCCCGCTTAACCCAATACGCTATCTGAAATAGGAGCGACGTAAATTGAACAAATGTGATAGAATTTCCCTGAAATCTTATATTAATTAAAATATAAAATGATCTAATCGGGTCTCTGATTGCCCTATCATAGAAGATTAGTAGTGCATTTTACTCGCCATTCCACGCGCTTTAAGATGCCGCATAGCCCAGTTCGCTATCTGCAATAGGAGCGACGTAAATTGAACAAATGTGATAGAATTTTGCTGAATTCTTAAATTAACCTTAGTACAAAATGATCTAATCGGGTCTCTGTTTGCCCTACCCTAGAAGTTTAATAGTGCATTTTGCTCGCCATTTCATGCGCTATGAGATGCCGCTGAGCCCAATACGCTATTTGAAATAGGAGCGACGTAAATTGAACAAATGTGATAGAATTTCACTGAATTCTTATATTAACCAAAATATAAAATGATCTAATCGGGTCTCTGTTCGCCCTACCATAGAAGTCTAATGGAGCATTTCACTCGCCATTTCATGCGCTTTGCGATGCCGCTTAGCCCAATACGCTATCTGAAATAGGAGCGACGTAAGTTGAACAAATGTGATAGAATTTCGCTGAATTCTTTTATTAACCATAATGTAAAATGATCTGCTCGGGTCTCTGTTCGCCCTAGCCTAGAAGTTTAATAGTGCATTTCACTCGTCATTTCATGCGCTTTGAGATGCCGCTGAGCCCAATAAGGTATTTGTAATAGGAGCGACGCAAATTGAACAAATGTGATAGAATTTCGCTGAATTCTTATATTAACCAAAATATAAAATGATCTAATCGGGTCTCTGTTCGCCCTAGCCTAGAAGTTTAATAGTGCATTTTACTCGCCATTGCATGTGCTTTGAGATGCCGCTAAGCCCAATAAGCTATCTGTAATAGGAGCGACGTAAATTTTACAAATGTGATAGAATTTCGTTGAATTCTTATATCAACCAAAATATAAAATGATCTAATCGGGTCTCTGATTGCCCTATCATAGAAGTTTAATAGTGCATTTTACTCGCCATTCCACGCGCTTTAAGATGCCGCATAGCCCAGTACGCTATCTGAAATAGGAGCGACGTAACTTGAACAAATGTGATAGAATCACGCTGCATTCTTATATTAACCGTAATATAAAATGATCTAATCGGGTCTCTGTTTGCCTTATCCTAGAAGTATAATAGTGCATTATACTCGTCATTTCATGCGCTTTGAGTTGCCGCTAAGCCTGATAAGCTATCTGTAATAGAAGCACCGTAAATTGAACAAATGTGATAGAATTTCGCTGAATTCTTAAATTAACCATAGTATAAAATGATCTAATCGGGTCCCTGTTTGCCCTACCCTAGAAGTTTAATAGTGCATTTCACTCGTCATTTCATGCGCTTTGAGATGCCGCTTAGCCGAATACGCTATCTGAAATAGGAGCGACGTAAATTGAACAGATGTGATAGAATCTCCCTGAAATCTTATATTAATTAAAATATAAAATGATCTAATCGGGTCTCTGATTGCCCTATCATAGAAGATTAGTAGTGCATTTTACTCGCCATTCCACGCGCTTTAAGATGCCGCATAGCCCAGTTCGCTATCTGCAATAGGAGCGACGTAAATTGAACAAATGTGATAGAATTTTGCTGAATTCTTAAATTAACCTTAGTACAAAATGATCTAATCGGGTCTCTGTTTGCTCTACCCTGGAAGTTTAATACTGCATTTTGCTCGCCATTTCATGCGCTTTGAGATGCCGCTTAGCTCAATACGCTATTTGAAATAGGAGCGACGTAAGTTGAACAAATGTGATAGAATTTCGCTGAATTCTTAAATTAACCATAACATAAAATGATCTAATCGGGTCTCTGTTTGCCCTACCCTAGAAGTTTAATAGTGCATTTTGCTCGCCATTTCATGCGCTATGAGATGCCGCTGAGCCCAATACGCTATTTGAAATAGGAGCGACGTAAATTGAACAAATGTGATAGAATTTCACTGAATTCTTATATTAACCAAAATATAAAATGATCTAATCGGGTCTCTGTTCGCCCTACCATAGAAGTCTAATGGAGCATTTCACTCGCCATTTCATGCGCTTTGCGATGCCGCTTAGCCCAATACGCTATCTGAAATAGGAGCGACGTAAGTTGAACAAATGTGATAGAATTTTGTTGAATTCTTTTATTAACCATAATGTAAAATGATCTGCTCGGGTCTCTGTTCGCCCTAGCCTAGAAGTTTAATAGTGCATTTCACTCGTCATTTCATGCGCTTTGAGATGCCGCTGAGCCCAATAAGGTATTTGTAATAGGAGCGACGCAAATTGAACAAATGTGATAGAATTTCGCTGAAATCTTATATTAACCAAAATATAAAATGATCTAATCGGGTCTCTGATTGCCCTATCATAGAATTTTAATAGTGCATTCTACTCGCCATTCCACCCGCTTTAAGATGCCGCCTAGCCCAGTACGCTATCTGAAATAGGAGCGACGGAAATTGAACAAATGTGATAGAATTTTGCTGAATTCTTAAATTAACCATAATTTAAAATGATCTAATCGGGTCTCTGTTTGCCTCATCCTAGAAGTATAATAGTGCATTATAGTCGCCATTTCATGCGCTTTTAGATGCCGCTTAGCACAGGACGCTATCTGAAATAGGAACGACGTAAATTGAACAAATGTGATAGAATTTTGCTGAATTCTTAAATTAACCATAATATAAAATGACCTAATCGGGTCTCTGTTTGCCCTACCCTAGAAGTTTAATAGTGCATTTCACTCGTCATTTCATGCGCTTTGAGTTGCCGCTAAGCCTAATAAGCTATCTGTAATAGAAGCACCGTAAATTGAACAAATGTGATAGAATTTCGCTGAATTCTTAAATTAACCATAGTATAAAATGATCTAATCGGGTCTCTGTTCGCCCTACCCTAGAAGTATAATAGTGCATTGCACTCGTCATTTCATGCGCTTTAAGATGCCGCCTAGCCCAATACGCTATCTGAAATAGGAGCGACGTAAATTGAACAAATGTGATAGAATTTCCCTGAAATCTTATATTAAACAAAATATAAAATGATCTAATCGGGTCTCTGATTGCCCTATCATAGAAGTTTAATAGTGCATTTTACTCGACATTCCACGCGCTTTAAGATGCCGCCTAGCCCAGTACGCTGTCTGAAATAGAAGCGACGTAAATTGAACAAGTGTGATAGAATCTCGCTGAATACTTATATTAACCTTAATGTAAAATGATCTGCTCGGGTCTCTGTTCGCCCTAGCCTAGAAGTTTAATAGTGCATTTCACTCGTCATTTCATGCGCTTTGAGATGCCGCTGAGCCCAATAAGCTATTTGTAATAGGAGCGATGCAAATTGAACAAATGTGATAGAATTTCGCTGAATTCTTATATTAACCAAAATATAAAATGATCTAATCGGGTCTCTGATTGCCCTATCATAGAATTTTAATAGTGCATTCTACTCGCCATTCCACCCGCTTTAAGATGCCGCCTAGCCCAGTACGCTATCTGAAATAGGAGCGACGGAAATTGAACAAATGTGATAGAATTTCGCTGAATTCTTATATTAACCAAAATATAAAATGATCTAATCGGGTCTCTGACTGCCCTATCATAGAAGTTTAGTGGTGCATATTACTCGCCATTCCACGCGCTTTAAGATGCCGCCTAGCCCAATACGCTATCTGAAACAGGAGCCACGTAAATTGAACAAATGTGATAGAATTTCGCTGAATTCTTATATTAACCAAAGTATAAAATGATCTAATCTGGTCTCTGATTGCCCTATCATAGAAGGTTAATAGTGCATTTTACTCGCCATTCCACGCGCTTTAAGATGCCGCCTAGCCCAGTACGCTGTCTGAAATAGAAGCGACGTAAATTGCACAAGTGTGATAGAATCTCGCTGAATACTTATATTAACCTTAATGTAAAATGATGTAATCGGGTCTCTGTTCGCCCTACCCTAGAAGTTTAATAGTGCATTTCACTCGTCATTTCATGCGCTTTGAGATGACGCTTAACCGAATACGCTATCTGAAATAGGAGCGACGTAAGTTGAACAAATGTGACAGAATTACGCTGCATTCTTATATTCACCTTAATGTAAAATGATCTCTTCGGGTCTCTGTTCGCCCTACCCTAGAAGTATAATAGTGCATTTCACTCGTCATTTCATGCGCTTTGAGATGCCGCCTAGCCCAATACGCTATCTGAAATAGGAGCGACGTAAATTGAACAAATGTGATAGAATTTCCCTGAAATCTTATATTAAACAAAATATAAAATGATCTAATCGGGTCTCTGATGGCCCTATCATAGAAGTTTAATAGTGCATT
>CAKAJE020002165.1:0-24489 GCA_916610135.2 Macropis europaea
ATATAAGAATTCAGCGAAATTCTATCACATTTGTTCAATTTACGTCGCTCCTATTTCAGATAGCGTATTGGGGTAAGCTGCATCTCAAAGCGCAAGACATGGCGAGTAAAAATGCACTATTAAACTTCTAGGGTAGACCAATCAGAGACCCGATTAGATCATTTTGTATTTTGGTTAATATAAGAATTCAGCGAAATTCTATTACATTTGTTTAATTTACGTCGCTCCTATTTCAGATAGCGTATTGGGCTAAGCGGCATCTCAAAGCGCATGGATTGACGAGTGAAATGCTCTATTAAACTTCTGGGGTAGGGCGAACAGAAACCCGAATAGATCATTTTATATTACGGTTAATATAAGAATTCAGCGAAATTCTATCACATTTGTTCAATTTACGTCGCTCCTATTTCAGATAGCATACTGGCTAGGCGGTATGTTAAAGCGCGCGGAGTGGAGAGTAAAATGCACTATTAAACTTCTATGATAGGGCAATCAGAGACCCGATTAGATCATTTTATATTTTGGTTAATATAAGAATTCAGCGAAATTCTATCACATTTGTTCAATTTACGTCGCTCCTATTTCAGATAGCTTATTGGGCTAAGCGGCATCTCAAAGCGCATGAAATGACGAGTGAAATGCACTATTAAACTTCTAGGGTAGGGCGAACAGAGACCAGATTAGATCATTTTACATTAAGGTTAATATAAGAATTCAGCGTAATTCTGTCACATTTGTTCAACTTACGTAGCTCCTATTTCAGATAGCGTACTGGGCTAGGCGGCATCTTAAAGCGCGTAGAATGGCGAGTAAAATGCACTATTAAACTTCTATGATAGGGCAATCAGAGACCCGATTAGATCATTTTGTATTTTGGTTAATATAAGAATCAGCGAAATTCTATCACATTTGTTCAATTTACGTCGCTCCTATTTCAGATAGCGTATTGGGCTAAGCGGCATCTCAAAGCGCATTGATTGACGAGTGAGATGCTCTATTAAACTTCTGGGGTAGGGCGAACAGAAACCCGAATAGATCATTTTATATTACGGTTAATATAAGAATTCAGCGAAATTCTATCACATTTGTTCAATTTACGTCGCTCCTATTTCAGATAGCGTATTGGGCTAAGCGGCATCTCAATGCGCATGAAATGGCGAGTAACATGCACTATTAAACTTCTAGGATAAGGCAAACAGAGACCCGATTAGATCATTTTATATTACGGTTAATATAAGAATTCAGCGTAATTCTATCACATTTGTTCAACTTACGTAGCTCCTATTTCAGATAGCGTACTGGGCTAGGCGGCAACTTAAAGCGCGTGGAATGTCGAGTAAAATGCACTATCAAACTTCTATGATAGGGCCAATCAGAGACCCGATCAGATCATTTTATATTTTGGTTAATATAAGAATTCAGCGAAATTCTATCACATTTGTTCAATTTACGTCGCTCTATTTCAGATAGCGTATTGGGCTAAGCGGCATCTCAAAGCGCATGAAATGGCGAGTAAAATGCACTATTAAACTTCAAGGGTAGGGCAAACAGAGACCCGATTAGATCATTTTATATTATGGTTAATTTAAGAATTCAGAAAAATTCTATCACATTTGTTCAATTTACGTCGTTCCTATTTCAGATAGCGTATTGGGCTATGCGACATCTCAAAGCGCATGAAATGACGAGTAAAATGCACTATTAAACTTCTAGGGTAGGGCAAACAGAGACCCGATTAGATCATTTTATATTACGGTTAATATAAGAATTCAGCGTAATTCTATCACATTTGTTCAACTTACGTCGCTCCTATTTCAGATAGCGTACTGAGCTAGGCGGAATCTCAAAGCGCGTGGAAGGGCGAGTAAAATGCACTACTAAACTTCTATGATCGGGCAATCAGAGACCCGATTACATCATTTTATATTTTGGTTAATATAAGAATTCAGCGAAATTCTCTCACATTTGTTCAATTTACGTCGCTGATATTTCAGATAGCGTATTGGGCTGAGCGGCATCTCAAAGCGCAAGAAATGTGGAGTAAAATGCACTATTAAACTTCTAGGGTAGGGCAAACAGAGACCCGATAAGATCATTTTATATTATGGTTAATTTAAGAATTCAGCGAAATTCTATCACATTTGTTCCATTTACGTCGCTCCTATTTCAGATAGCGTATTGGGCTAAGCGGCATCTTAAAGCGCGTGGAATGGCGAGTAAAATGCACTATTACACTTCTAGGGTAGGGCAAACAGAGACCCGAGTAGATCATTTTATATTATGATTAATTTAAGAAGTCAGCAAAATTCTATCACATTTGTTCAATTTACGTCGTTCCTATTTCAGATAGCGTACTGGGCTAGGCGGCATCTTAAAGCGCGTGGAAAGGCGAGTAAAATGCACTATTAAACTTCTATGATAGGGCAATCAGAGACCCGATTAGATCATTTTATATTTTGGTTAATATAAGAATTCAGCGAAATTCTATCACATTTGTTCAATTTACGTCGCTCCTATTTCAGATAGCTTATTGGGCTAAGCGGCATTTCAAAGCGCATGCAATGAGGAGTGAAATGCACTATTAAACTTCTAGGGTAGGGCGAACAGAGACCAGATTAGATCATTTTACATTAAGGTTAATATAAGAATTCAGCGTAATTCTGTCACATTTGTTCAACTTACGTAGCTCCTATTTCAGATAGCGTACTGGGCTACGCGGCATCTTAAAGCGCGTAGAATGGCGAGTAAAATGCACTATTAAACTTCTATGATAGGACAATCAGAGACCCGATTAGATCATTTTGTATTTTGGTTAATATAAGAATTCAGCGAAATTCTATCACATTTGTTCAATTTACGTCGCTCCTATTTCAGATAGCGTATTGGGCTAAGCGGCATCTCAAAGCGCATGGATTGACGAGTGAAATGCTCTATTAAACTTCTGGGGTAGGGCGAACAGAAACCCGAATAGATCATTTTATATTACGGTTAATATAAGAATGCAGCGAAATTCTATCACATTTGTTCAATTTACGTCGCTCCTATTTCAGATAGCGTATTGGGCTAAGCGGCATCTCAAAGCGCATGAAATGGCGGGTAAAATGCACTACTAAGCTTCTAGAATAAGGCAAACAGAGACCCGATTAGATCAATTTAAATTACGGTTAATATAAGAATTCAGCGTAATTCTGTCACATTTGTTCAACTTACGTAGCTCCTATTTCAGATAGCGTACTGGGCTAGGCGGCAACTTAAAGCGCGTGGAATATCGAGTAAAATACACTATCAAACTTCTATGATAGGGCAATCAGAGACCCGATTAGATCATTTCATATTTTGGTTAATATTAGAATTCAGCGAAATTCTATCACATTTGTTCAATTTACGTCGCTCCTCTTTCAGATAGCGTACTGGGCTAGGCGGCATCTTAAAGCGCGTGGAAGGGCGAGTAAAATGCACTACTAAACTTCTAGGGTAGGGCAAACAGAGACCCGATTAGATCATTTTATATTACGGTTAATATAAGAATTCAGCGAAATTCTATCACATTTGTTCAATTTACGTCGCTCATATTTCAGATAGCGTACTGGGCTAAGCGGCATTTCAAAGCGCATGAAATGGCGAGTAAAATGCACTATTAAACTTCTAGGATAAGGCAAACAGAGACCCGATTAGATCATTTTATATTACGGTTAATATAAGAATTCAGCGTAATTCTATCACATTTGTTCAAATTACGTCGCTCCTATTTCAGATAGCGTACTGGGCTAGGCGGCATCTCAAAGCGCGTGGAAGGGCGAGTAAAATGCACTACTAAACTTCTATGATAGGGCGATCAGAGACCCGATTGGATCATTTTATATTTTGGTTAATATAAGAATTCAGCGAAATTCTCTCACATTTGTTCAATTTACGTCGCTGATATTCCAGATAGCGTATTGGGCTAAGCGGCATCTCAAAGCGAAAGAAATGTCGAGTAAAATGCACTATTAAACTTCTAGGGTAGGGCAAACAGAGACCCGATTAGATCATTTTATATTATGGTTAATTTAAGAATTCAGCGAAATTCTATCACATTTGTTCAATTTACGTCGCTCCTATTTCAGATAGCGTATTGGGCTAAGCGGCATCTCAAAGCCCATGAAATGGCGATTAAAATGCACTATTAAACTTCTAGGGTAAGGCAAACAGATACCCGATTAGATCATTTTATATTACGGTTAATATAAGAATTCAGCGTAATTCTATCACACTTGTTCAACTTACGTCACTCCTCTTTCAGATAGCGTATTGGGCTAGGCGGCATCTTAAAGCGCGTGGAATGGCGAGTAAAATGCACTATTAAACTTCTATGATAGGGCTATCAGAGACCCGATTTGATCATTTTATGTTTTGGTTAATATAAGAATTCAGCGAAATTCTATCACATTTGTTCAATTTACGTCGCTCCTATTTCAGATAGCGTATTGGGGTAAGCTGCATCTCAAAGCGCAAGACATGGCGAGTAAAATGCACTATTAAACTTCTAGGGTAGAGCAATCAGAGACCCGATTAGATCATTTTGTATTTTGGTTAATATAAGAATTCAGCGAAATTCTATTACATTTGTTTAATTTACGTCGCTCCTATTTCAGATAGCGTATTGGGCTAAGCGGCATCTCAAAGCGCATGGATTGACGAGTGAAATGCTCTATTAAACTTCTGGGGTAGGGCGAACAGAAACCCGAATAGATCATTTTATATTACGGTTAATATAAGAATTCAGCGAAATTCTATCACATTTGTTCAATTTACGTCGCTCCTATTTCAGATAGCATACTGGGCTAGGCGGTATGTTAAAGCGCGCGGAGTGGAGAGTAAAATGCACTATTAAACTTCTATGATAGGGCAATCAGAGACCCGATTAGATCATTTTATATTTTGGTTAATATAAGAATTCAGCGAAATTCTATCACATTTGTTCAATTTACGTCGCTCCTATTTCAGATAGCTTATTGGGCTAAGCGGCATCTCAAAGCGCATGAAATGACGAGTGAAATGCACTATTAAACTTCTAGGGTAGGGCGAACAGAGACCAGATTAGATCATTTTACATTAAGGTTAATATAAGAATTCAGCGTAATTCTGTCACATTTGTTCAACTTACGTAGCTCCTATTTCAGATAGCGTACTGGGCTAGGCGGCATCTTAAAGCGCGTAGAATGGCGAGTAAAATGCACTATTAAACTTCTATGATAGGGCAATCAGAGACCCGATTAGATCATTTTGTATTTTGGTTAATATAAGAATTCAGCGAAATTCTATCACATTTGTTCAATTTACGTCGCTCCTATTTCAGATAGCGTATTGGGCTAAGCGGCATCTCAAAGCGCATTGATTGACGAGTGAGATGCTCTATTAAACTTCTGGGGTAGGGCGAACAGAAACCCGAATAGATCATTTTATATTACGGTTAATATAAGAATTCAGCGAAATTCTATCACATTTGTTCAATTTACGTCGCTCCTATTTCAGATAGCGTATTGGGCTAAGCGGCATCTCAATGCGCATGAAATGGCGAGTAACATGCACTATTAAACTTCTAGGATAAGGCAAACAGAGACCCGATTAGATCATTTTATATTACGGTTAATATAAGAATTCAGCGTAATTCTATCACATTTGTTCAACTTACGTAGCTCCTATTTCAGATAGCGTACTGGGCTAGGCGGCAACTTAAAGCGCGTGGAATGTCGAGTAAAATGCACTATCAAACTTCTATGATAGGGCAATCAGAGACCCGATCAGATCATTTTATATTTTGGTTAATATAAGAATTCAGCGAAATTCTATCACATTTGTTCAATTTACGTCGCTCTATTTCAGATAGCGTATTGGGCTAAGCGGCATCTCAAAGCGCATGAAATGGCGAGTAAAATGCACTATTAAACTTCAAGGGTAGGGCAAACAGAGACCCGATTAGATCATTTTATATTATGGTTAATTTAAGAATTCAGAAAAATTCTATCACATTTGTTCAATTTACGTCGTTCCTATTTCAGATAGCGTATTGGGCTATGCGACATCTCAAAGCGCATGAAATGACGAGTAAAATGCACTATTAAACTTCTAGGGTAGGGCAAACAGAGACCCGATTAGATCATTTTATATTACGGTTAATATAAGAATTCAGCGTAATTCTATCACATTTGTTCAACTTACGTCGCTCCTATTTCAGATAGCGTACTGAGCTAGGCGGAATCTCAAAGCGCGTGGAAGGGCGAGTAAAATGCACTACTAAACTTCTATGATCGGGCAATCAGAGACCCGATTACATCATTTTATATTTTGGTTAATATAAGAATTCAGCGAAATTCTCTCACATTTGTTCAATTTACGTCGCTGATATTTCAGATAGCGTATTGGGCTGAGCGGCATCTCAAAGCGCAAGAAATGTGGAGTAAAATGCACTATTAAACTTCTAGGGTAGGGCAAACAGAGACCCGATAAGATCATTTTATATTATGGTTAATTTAAGAATTCAGCGAAATTCTATCACATTTGTTCCATTTACGTCGCTCCTATTTCAGATAGCGTATTGGGCTAAGCGGCATCTTAAAGCGCGTGGAATGGCGAGTAAAATGCACTATTACACTTCTAGGGTAGGGCAAACAGAGACCCGAGTAGATCATTTTATATTATGATTAATTTAAGAAGTCAGCAAAATTCTATCACATTTGTTCAATTTACGTCGTTCCTATTTCAGATAGCGTACTGGGCTAGGCGGCATCTTAAAGCGCGTGGAAAGGCGAGTAAAATGCACTATTAAACTTCTATGATAGGGCAATCAGAGACCCGATTAGATCATTTTATATTTTGGTTAATATAAGAATTCAGCGAAATTCTATCACATTTGTTCAATTTACGTCGCTCCTATTTCAGATAGCTTATTGGGCTAAGCGGCATTTCAAAGCGCATGCAATGAGGAGTGAAATGCACTATTAAACTTCTAGGGTAGGGCGAACAGAGACCAGATTAGATCATTTTACATTAAGGTTAATATAAGAATTCAGCGTAATTCTGTCACATTTGTTCAACTTACGTAGCTCCTATTTCAGATAGCGTACTGGGCTACGCGGCATCTTAAAGCGCGTAGAATGGCGAGTAAAATGCACTATTAAACTTCTATGATAGGACAATCAGAGACCCGATTAGATCATTTTGTATTTTGGTTAATATAAGAATTCAGCGAAATTCTATCACATTTGTTCAATTTACGTCGCTCCTATTTCAGATAGCGTATTGGGCTAAGCGGCATCTCAAAGCGCATGGATTGACGAGTGAAATGCTCTATTAAACTTCTGGGGTAGGGCGAACAGAAACCCGAATAGATCATTTTATATTACGGTTAATATAAGAATGCAGCGAAATTCTATCACATTTGTTCAATTTACGTCGCTCCTATTTCAGATAGCGTATTGGGCTAAGCGGCATCTCAAAGCGCATGAAATGGCGGGTAAAATGCACTACTAAGCTTCTAGAATAAGGCAAACAGAGACCCGATTAGATCAATTTAAATTACGGTTAATATAAGAATTCAGCGTAATTCTGTCACATTTGTTCAACTTACGTAGCTCCTATTTCAGATAGCGTACTGGGCTAGGCGGCAACTTAAAGCGCGTGGAATATCGAGTAAAATACACTATCAAACTTCTATGATAGGGCAATCAGAGACCCGATTAGATCATTTCATATTTTGGTTAATATTAGAATTCAGCGAAATTCTATCACATTTGTTCAATTTACGTCGCTCCTATTTCAGATAGCGTATTGGGCTAAGCGGCATCTCAAAGCGCATGAAATGGCGAGTAAAAGGCACTACTAAACTTCTAGGATAAGGCAAACAGAGATCCGATTAGATCATTTTATATTACGGTTAATATAAGAATTCAGCGTAATTCTGTCACATTTGTTCAACTTACGTAGCTCCTATTTCAGATAGCGTATTGGCAAAGCGCATGGATTGACGAGTGAAATGCTCTATTAAACTTCTGGGGTAGGGCGAACAGACACCCGAATAGATCATTTTATATTACGGTTAATATAAGAATTCAGCGAAATTCTATCACATTTGTTCAATTTACGTCGCTCCTCTTTCAGATAGCGTACTGGGCTAGGCGGCATCTTAAAGCGCGTGGAAGGGCGAGTAAAATGCACTACTAAACTTCTAGGGTAGGGCAAACAGAGACCCGATTAGATCATTTTATATTATGGTTAATTTAAGAATTCAGCAAAATTCTATCACATTTGTTCAATTTACGTCGCTCCTATTTCAGATAGCGTACTGGGCTAGGCGGCATCTTAAACCGGGTGGAAGGGTGAGTAAAATGCACTACTAATCTTCCATGATAGGGCAATCAGAGACCCGATTAGATCATTTTGTATTTTGTTTTATATAAGATTTCAGGGAAATTCTATCACATTTGTTCAATTTACGTCGCTCCTATTTCAGATAGCATATTGGGCTAAGCGGCACCTCAAAGCGCATGAAATGGCGAGTGAAATGCAATATTAAACTTCTAGGGTAGGGCAAACAGAGACCCGATTAGATCATTTTATATTATGGTCAATTTAAGAATTAAGCAAAATTCTATCACATTTGTTCAATTTACATCGCTCCTATTTCAGATAGCGTACTGGGCTAGGCGGCATCTTAAAGCGCGTGGATGGGTGAGTAAACTGCACTACTAATCTTCCATGATAGGCAATCAGAGACCCGATTAGATCATTTTACATTTTGTTTAACATAAGATTTCAGGGACATTCTAACACATTTGTTTAATTTACGTCGCTGCTATTTCAGATAGCGTATTGGGCTAAGCGGCATCTCAAAGCGCATGAAATGGCGAATAAAATGCACTATTAAACTTCTAGGCGAGGGCGAACAGAGACCCGATTAGATCATTTTACATTTTGGTTAATAAAAGAATTCAGCGAAATTCTATCACATTTGCTCAATTTACGTCGCTCCTATTACAGATAGCTTATTGTGCTTAGCGGCATCTCAAAGCGCATGAAGTGACGAGTGAAATGCACTATTAAACTTCTAGGGTAGGGCAAACAGAGACCCGGTTAGATCATTTTATATTATGGTTAATTTAAGAATTCAGCAAAATTCTATCACATTTGTTCAATTTACGTCGCTCCTATTTCAGATAGCGTACTGGGCTAGGCGGCATCCTAAAGCGCGCGGAATGGCGAGTAAAATGCACGATTAAACTTCTATGCTAGGGCAATCAGAGACCCGATTAGATCATTTTATATTTTGTTTAATATAAGATTTCAGGGAAATTCTATCACATTTGTTCAATTTACGTCGCTCCTATTTCAGATAGCGTACTGGGCTAGGTGGCATCTTAAAGCGCGTGGAATGGCGAGTAAAATGCACTACTAAACTACTATGATAGGGCAATCAGAGACCCGATCAGGTCATTTCATATTTTGGTTAATATAAGAATTCAGCGAAATTCTATCACATTTGTTCAATTTACGTCGCTCCTATTACAGATAGCTTATTGTGCTTAGCGGCATCTCAAAGCGCATGAAGTGACGAGTGAAATGCACTATTAAACTTCTAGGGTAGGGCAAACAGAGACCCGATTAGATCATTTTATATTATGATTAATTTAAGAAGTCAGCAAAATTTCTATCACATTTGTTCAATTTACGTGGTGCCTATTTCAGATAGCGTACTGGGCTAGGCGGCACCTTAAAGCGCGTGGAAAGGCGAGTAAAATGCACTATTAAACTTCTATGATAGGGCAATCAGAGACCCGATTAGATCATTTTATATTACGGTTAATATAAGAATTCAGGGTAATTCTATCAGATTTGTTCAACTTAGGTCGCTCCTATTTCAGATAGCGCACTGGGCTAGGCGGTATCTTAAAGCGCGTGGAATGGCGAGTAAAATGCACTACTAATCTACTATGATAGAGCAATCAGAGACCCGATTAGGTCATTTTATATTTTGGTTAATATAAGAATTCAGCGAAATTCTATCACATTTGTTCAATTTACGTCGCTCCTATTAAAGATAGCGTATTGGGCTAAGCGGCATCTGAAAGCGCATGAAATGGATAGTAAAATGCACTATTAAACTTCTAGGGTAGGGCAAACAGAGACCCGATTAGATCATTTTATATTATGGTTAATTTAAGAATTCAGCGAAATTCTATCACATTTGTTCAATTTACGTCGCTACTCTTTCAGATAGCGTATTGGGCTAAGCGGCATCTCAAAGCGCATGAAATGGCGAGTATAATGCACTATTAAACTTCTAGAATAAGGCAAACAGAGACCCGATTAGATCATTTTATATTACGGTTAATATAAGAATTCAGCGTAATTCTATCACATTTGTTCAACATACGTCGCTCCTCTTTCAGATAGCGTACTGGGCTAGGCGGCATCTTAAAGCGCGTGGAATGGCGAGTAAAATGCACTATTAAACTTCTATGATAGGGCTATCAGAGACCCGATTAGATCATTTTATATTTTGGTTAATATAAGAATTCAGTGAAATTCTAACACATTTGTTCAATTTACGGCGCTCCTATTTCAGATAGCGTACTGGGCTAGGCTGCATCATAAAGCGCGTGGAATGGCGAGTAAAATGCACTATTAAACTTCTAGGATAAGGCAAACAGAGACCCGATTAGATCATTTTATATTACGGTTAATATAAGAATTCAGCGTAATTCTATCACATTTGTTCAACATACGTCGCTCCTCTTTCAGATAGCGTACTGGACTAGGCGGCATCTTAAAGCGCGTGGAATGGCGAGTAATATGCACTATTAAACTTCTATGATAGGGCAATCAGAGACCCGATTAGATCATTTTATATTTTGGTTAATATAAGAATTCAGTGAAATTCTATCACATTTGTTCAATTTACGTCGCTACTATTTCAGATAGCGTACTGGACTAGGCGGCATCTTAAAGCGCGTGGAATGGCGAGTAAAAGACACTATTAAACTTCTATGATAGGGCAATCAGAGACCCGATTAGATCATTTTATATTTTGGTTAATATAAGAATTCAGTGAAATTCTATCACATTTGTTCAATTTACGTCGCTCCTATTTCAGTTAGCGTATTGGGCTAAGCAACATCTCAAAGTCCATGAAATGGCGAGTAAAATGCACTATTAAACTTCTAGGGTAGGGCAAACAGAGACCCGATTAGATCATTTTATATAATGGTGAATTTAAGAATTCAGCAAAATTCTATCACATTTTTTCAATTTACGTCGCTCCTATTTCTGATAGCGTACTGGGCTAGGCGGCATCTTAAAGCGCGTGGAATGGCGAGTAAAATGCACTATTAAACTTCTAGGGTAGGGCAAACAGAGACCCGATTAGATCATTTTATATTATAGTTAATTTCAGAATTCAGCGACATTCTATCACATTTGTTCAATTTACGTCGCTCCTATTTCAGATAGCGTATTGGGCTAAGCGGCATCTCAAAGCGCATGAAATGAGGAGTAAAATGCACTATTAAAGTTCTAGGGTAGGGCAAACAGAGACCCGATTAGATCATTTTATATTATGGTTAATTTAAGAATTCAGCAAAATTCTATCACATTTCTTCAATTTACGTCGCTCCTATTTCAGATAGCTTACTGGGCTAGGCGTCAGCTTAAAACGCGTGGAATGGCGAGTAAAATGCACTATTAAACTTCTATGATAGGGCAATCAGAGACCCGATTAGATCATTTTATATTTTGGTTAATATAAGGATTCAGCGAAATTCTATCACATTTGTTCAATTTACGTCGCTCCTATTTCAGATAGCGTACTGGGCTAGGCGTCAGCATAAAGCGCGTGGAATGGCGAGTAAAATGCACTATTAAACTTCTATGATAGGGCAATCAGAGACCCGATTAGATCATTTTATATTTTGGTTAATATAAGAATTCAGCGAAATTCTATCACATTTGTTCAATTTATATCGCTCTTATTTCAGATAGCGTATTGGGCTAAGCGGCATCTCAAAGCGCATGAAATGAGGAGTAAAATGCACTATTAAAGTTCTAGGGTAGGGCAAACAGAAACCCGGCTATATCATTTTATATTATGGTTAATTTAAGAATTCAGCGAAATACTATCACATTCGTTCAATTTACGTCGCTCCTATTTCAGATAGCGTATTGGG
Source organism: Macropis europaea (assembly GCA_916610135.2). Lineage (NCBI taxonomy): Eukaryota > Metazoa > Arthropoda > Insecta > Hymenoptera > Melittidae > Macropis > Macropis europaea. The sequence goes on from CAKAJE020002165.1 coordinate 12,201, forward strand.
CTAGGCGGCATCTTACAGCGCGTGGAATGGCGAGTAAAATGCACTATTAAACTTCTATGATAGGGCAATCAGGGACCCGATCAGATCATATTATATTTTCGTTAATACAAGAATTCAAGGAAATTCTATCACATTTGTTCAATTTACGTCGCTCCCATTTCAGATAGCGTATTAGGCTAAGCGGCATCTCAATGCGCATGAAATGGCGAGTAAAATGCACTATTAAACTTCTAGGGTAATGCAAAGAGAGACCCGATTAGATCATTTTATATTACGGTTAATATAAGAATTAAGCGTAATTCTATCACATTGGTTCAATTTACGTCACTCCTATTTCAGGTAGCCTACTGGGCTAGCCGGCATCTTAAAGCGCGTGGAATAGCGAGTGAAATGCACTATTAAACTTCTATGATAGGGCAAACAGAGACCCGATTAGATCATTTTATATTATAGTTAATTTCAGAATTCAGCGAAATTCTATCACATTTGTTCAATTTACGTCGCTCCTATTTCAGATAGCGTATTGGGCTAAGCGGCATCTCAAAGCGCATGAAATGAGGAGTAAAATGCACTATTAAAGTTCTAGGGTAGGGCAAACAGAGACCCGATTAGATCATTTTATATTATGGTTAATTTAAGAATTCAGCAAAATTCTATCACATTTCTTCAATTTACGTCGCTCCTATTTCAGATAGCTTACTGGGCTAGGCGTCAGCTTAAAACGCGTGGAATGGCGAGTAAAATGCACTATTAAACTTCTATGATAGGGCAATCAGAGACCCGATTAGATCATTTTATATTTTGGTTAATATAAGAATTCAGCGAAATTCTATCATATTTATTCAATTTACGTCGCTCCTATTTCAGATAGCTTATTGAGCTAAGCGGCATCTCAAAGCGCATGAAATGAGGAGTGAAATGCACTATTAAACTTCTAGGGCAGGGCGAACAGAGACCCGATTAGATCATTTTACATTAAGGTTAATATAAGAATTCAGGGAAATTCTAACACATTTGTTCAATTTACGTCTCTCCTATTTCAGATAGCGTATTGGGCTAGGCTGCATCTTCAAGGGCGTGGAAGGGCGAGTAAAATGCACGACTAAGCATCTATGATAGGGTAATCAGAGACCCGATTAGATCATTTTATATTTTGTTTAATATAAGATTTCAGGGAAATTCTATCACATTTGTTCAATTTACGTCGCTCCTATTTCAGATAGCGTACTGGGCTAGGCGGCATCTTCAAGGGCGTGGAAGGGCGAGTAAAATGCACGACTAAGCATCTATGATAGGGCAATCAGAGACCCGATTAGATCATTTTATATTTTCGTTAATATAAGAATTCAAGGAAATTCTATCACATTTGTTCAATTTACGTCGCTCCTATTTCAGATAGCGTATTAGGCTAAGCGGCATCTCAATGCGCATGAAATGGCGAGTAAAATGCACTATTAAACTTCTAGGGTAATGCAAAGAGAGACCCAATTAGATCATTTTATATTACGGTTAATATAAGAATTAAGCGTAATTCTATCACATTTGTTCAATTTACGTCACTCCTATTTCAGGTAGCCTACCGGGCTAGCCGGCATCTTAAAGCGCGTGGAATAGCGAGTGAAATGCACTATTAAACTTCTAGGGTAGGGCGAACAGAGACCCGATTAGATCATTTTACATTAAGGTTAATATAAGAATTCAGCGAAATTCTATCACATTTGTTCAATTTACGTCGCTCATATTTCAGATAGCGTATTGGGCTAAGCGGCATCTCAAAGCGCATGAAATGGCGAGTAAAATGCGCTACTAACCTTCTATGATAGGGCAATTAGAGACCCGATTAGATCATTTTATATTTTGTTTAATATAAGATTTCAGGGAAATTCTATCACATTTGTTCAATTTACGTCGCTCATATTTCAGATAGCGTATTGGGCTAAGCGGCATCTCAAAGCGCATGGAATGGCGAGTAAAATGCACTATTAAACTTCTAGGGTAGGGCAAACAGAGACCCGATTAGATCATTTTGTATTATGGTTAATTTAAGAATTCAGCAAAATTCTATCACATTTCTTCAATTTACGTCGCTCCTATTTCAGATAGCTTACTGGGCTAGGCGTCAGCTTAAAACGCGTGGAATGGCGAGTAAAATGCACTATTAAACTTCTATGATAGGGCAATCAGAGACCCGATTAGATCATTTTATATTTTGGTTAATATAAGAATTCAGCGAAATTCTATCATATTTATTCAATTTACGTCGCTCCTATTTCAGATAGCTTATTGAGCTAAGCGGCATCTCAAAGCGCATGAAATGAGGAGTGAAATGCACTATTAAACTTCTAGGGCAGGGCGAACAGAGACCCGATTAGATCATTTTACATTAAGGTTAATATAAGAATTCAGGGAAATTCTAACACATTTGTTCAATTTACGTCTCTCCTATTTCAGATAGCGTATTGGGCTAGGCTGCATCTTCAAGGGCGTGGAAGGGCGAGTAAAATGCACGACTAAGCATCTATGATAGGGCAATCAGAGACCCGATTAGATCATTTTATATTTTGTTTAATATAAGGTTTCAGGGAAATTCTATCACATTTGTTCAATTTACGTCGCTCCTATTTCAGATAGCGTACTGGGCTAGGCGGCATCTTCAAGGGCGTGGAAGGGCGAGTAAAATGCACGACTAAGCATCTATGATAGGGCAATCAGAGACCCGATTAGATCATTTTATATTTTCGTTAATATAAGAATTCAAGGAAATTCTATCACATTTGTTCAATTTACGTCGCTCCTATTTCAGATAGCGTATTAGGCTAAGCGGCATCTCAATGCGCATGAAATGGCGAGTAAAATGCACTATTAAACTTCTAGGGTAATGCAAAGAGAGACCCAATTAGATCATTTTATATTACGGTTAATATAAGAATTAAGCGTAATTCTATCACATTTGTTCAATTTACGTCACTCCTATTTCAGGTAGCCTACCGGGCTAGCCGGCATCTTAAAGCGCGTGGAATAGCGAGTGAAATGCACTATTAAACTTCTAGGGTAGGGCGAACAGAGACCCGATTAGATCATTTTACATTAAGGTTAATATAAGAATTCAGCGAAATTCTATCACATTTGTTCAATTTACGTCGCTCATATTTCAGATAGCGTATTGGGCTAAGCGGCATCTCAAAGCGCATGAAATGGCGAGTAAAATGCGCTACTAACCTTCTATGATAGGGCAATTAGAGACCCGATTAGATCATTTTATATTTTGGTTAATATAAGGATTCAGCGAAATTCTATCACATTTGTTCAATTTACGTCGCTCCTATTTCAGATAGCGTACTGGGCTAGGCGTCAGCATAAAGCGCGTGGAATGGCGAGTAAAATGCACTATTAAACTTCTATGATAGGGCAATCAGAGACCCGATTAGATCATTTTATATTTTGGTTAATATAAGAATTCAGCGAAATTCTATCACATTTGTTCAATTTATATCGCTCCTATTTCAGATAGCGTATTGGGCTAAGCGGCATCTCAAAGCGCATGAAATGAGGAGTAAAATGCACTATTAAAGTTCTAGGGTAGGGCAAACAGAAACCCGACTAGATCATTTTATATTATGGTTAATTTAAGAATTCAGCGATATACTATCACATTCGTTCAATTTACGTCGCTCCTATTTCAGATAGCGTATTGATAAAAGCGGCATCTCAAAGCGCATGAAATGACGAGTAAAATGCACTATTAAACTTCTAGGGTAGGACAAGCAGTGACCCGATTAGATCATTTTATATTATGGTTAATTTAAGAATTCAGCAAAATTCTATCACATTTGTTCAATTTAGGTCGCTCCTATTTCAGATAGCGTACTGGGCTAGGCGGCATCTTAAAGCGCGTGGAATGGCGAGTAACATCCACTATTAAACTTCTAGGCTAGGGCGAACAGAGACCCGATTAGATCATTTTACATTAAGGTTAATATAAGAATTCAGCGAAATTCTATCACATTTGTTCAATTTACGTCGCTCATATTTCAGATAGCGTATTGGGCTAAGCGGCATCTCAAAGCGCATGAAATGGCGAGTAAAATGCGCTACTAACCTTCTATGATAGGGCAATCAGAGCCCCGATTAGATCATTTTATATTTTGTTTAATATAAGATTTCAGGGAAATTCTATCACATTTGTTCCATTTACGTCGCTCCTATTTCAGATAGCGTATTGGGCTAGGCGGCATCTCAAAGCGCATGAAATGGCGAGTAAGATGTACTATTAAACTTCTAGGATAAGGCAAACAGAGATCCGATTAGATCATTTTATATTACGGATAATATAAGAATTCAGCGTAATTCTATCACATTTGTTCAAGTTACGCCGCACCTGCTTGAGATAGCGTACTGGGCTAGGCGGCATCTTAAAGCGCGTGGAAGGGCGAGTAAAATGCACTATTAAACTTCTAGGGTAGGGCAAACAGAGACCCGATTAGATCATTTTATATTATGGATAATTTCAGAATTCAGCGAAATTCTATCACATTTGTTCAATTTACGTCGCTCCTATTTCAGATAGCGTATTGGGCTAAACGGCATCTCAAAGCGCATGAAACGGCGAGTAAAATGCACTATTATACTTCTAGGCTAGGGCGAACAGAGACCCGATTAGATCATTTTATATTACGGATAATATAAGAATTCAGGGAAATTCTATCACATTTGTTCAATTTACGTCGCTCCTATTTCAGATAGCGTACTGGGCTAGGCGGCATCTTCATGGGCGTGGAAGGGCGAGTAAAATGCACGACTAAGCATCTATGATAGGGCAATCAGAGACCCGATTAGATCATTTTATATTTTGTTTAATATAAGATTTCAGGGAAATTCTATCACATTTGTTCAATTTACGTCGCTCCTATTTCAGATAGCGTATTGGGCTAAGCGGCATCTCAAAGCGCATGGAATGTCCAATAAAATGCACTATTAATCTTCTAGGCTAGGGCAAACAGAGACCCGATTAGATCATTTTACATTAAGGTTAATATAAGAATTCAGGGAAATTCTATCACATTTGTTCAATTTACGTCGCCCCTATTTCAGATAGCGTATTGGGCTAAGCGGCATCTCAAAGCGCATGAAATGGCGAGCAAAATGCACTATTAAACTTCTAGGGTAGGGCAAACAGAGACCCGATTAGATCATTTTGTATTACCGTTAATTTATGAATTCAGCAAAATTCTATCACATTTGTTCAATTTACGTCGCTCCTATTTCAGATAGCGTACTGAGCTAGGCGGCACCTTAAAGCGTGCGGTATGGCGAGTAAAATGCACTATGAAACTTCTATGATAGGGCAATAAGAGACCCGATTAGATCATTTTATATTTTGGTTAATATAAGGATTCAGCGAAATTCTATCACATTTGTTCAATTTACGTCGCTCCTATTTCAGATAGCGTACTGGGCTAGGCGTCAGCATAAAGCGCGTGGAATGGCGAGTCAAATGCACTATTAAACTTCTATGATAGGGCAATCAGAGACCCGATTAGATCATTTTATATTTTGGTTAATATAAGAATTCAGCGAAATTCTATCACATTTGTTCAATTTATATCGCTCTTATTTCAGATAGCGTATTGGGCTAAGCGGCATCTCAAAGCGCATGAAATGAGGAGTAAAATGCACTATTAAAGTTCTAGGGTAGGGCAAACAGAAACCCGACTATATCATTTTATATTATGGTTAATTTAAGAATTCAGCGAAATACTATCACATTCGTTCAATTTACGTCGCTCCTATTTCAGATAGCGTATTGGGCTAGGCGGCATCTTACAGCGCGTGGAATGGCGAGTAAAATGCACTATTAAACTTCTATGATAGGGCAATCAGGGACCCGATCAGATCATTTTATATTTTCGTTAATACAAGAATTCAAGGAAATTCTATCACATTTGTTCAATTTACGTCGCTCCTATTTCAGATAGCCTACTGGGCTAGCCGGCATCTTAAAGCGCGTGGAATAGCGAGTGAAATGCACTATTAAACTTCTAGGGTAGGGCGAACAGAGACCCGATTAGATCATTTTACATTAAGGTTAATATAAGAAGTCAGCGAAATTCTATCACATTTGTTCAATTTACGTCGCTCATATTTCAGATAGCGTATTCGGCTAAGCGGCATCTCAAAGCGCATGAAATGGCGAGTAAAATGCGCTACTAACCTTCTATGATAGGGCAATTAGAGACCCGATTAGATCATCTTATATTTTGTTTAATATAAGATTTCAGGGAAATTCTATCACATTTGTTCAATTTACGTCGCTCATATTTCAGATAGCGTATTGGGCTAAGCGGCATCTCAAAGCGCATGGAATGGCGAGTAAAATGCACTATTATACTTCTAGGGTACGGCAAACAGAGACCCGATTAGATCATTTTGTATTATGGTTAATTTAAGAATTCAGCAAAATTCTATCACATTTGTTCAATTTACGTCGCTCCTATTTCAGATAGCGTACTGAGCTAGGCGGCATCTTAAAGCGTGCGGAATGGCGAGTAAAATGCACTATGAAACTTCTATGATAGGGCAATAAGAGACCCGATTAGATCATTTTATATTTTGGTTAATATAAGGATTCAGCGAAATTCTATCACATTTGTTCAATTTACGTCGCTCCTATTTCAGATAGCGTACTGGGCTAGGCGTCAGCATAAAGCGCGCGGATTTTCGAGTAAAATGCACTATTAAACTTCTATGATAGGGCAATCAGAGACCCGATTAGATCATTTTATATTTTGGTTAATATAAGAATTCAGCGAAATTCTATCACATTTGTTCAATTTATATCGCTCCTATTTCAGATAGCGTATTGGGCTAAGCGGCATCTCAAAGCGCATGAAATGAGGAGTAAAATGCACTATTAAAGTTCTAGGGTAGGGCAAACAGAAACCCGACTAGATCATTTTATATTATGGTTAATTTAAGAATTCAGCGAAATACTATCACATTCGTTCAATTAACGTCGCTCCTATTTCAGATAGCGTATTGGTAAAAGCGGCATCTCAAAGCGCATGAAATGACGAGTAAAATGCACTATTAAACTTCTAGGGTAGGACAAGCAGTGACCCGATTAGATCATTTTACATTAAGGTTAATATAAGAATTCAGGGAAATTCTATCACATTTGTTCAATTTACGTCGCCCCTATTTCAGATAGCGTATTGGGCTAAGCGGCATCTCAAAGCGCATGAAATGGCGAGCAAAATGCACTATTAAACTTCTAGGGTAGGGCAAACAGAGACCCGATTAGATCATTTTGTATTATGGTTAATTTAAGAATTCAGCGAAATTCTATCACATTTGTTCAATTTACGTAGCTCCTATTTCAGATAGCGTACTGAGCTAGGCGACATCTTAAAGCGTGCGGAATGGCGAGTAAAATGCACTATGAAACTTCTATGATAGGGCAATAAGAGACCCGATTAGATCATTTTATATTTTGGTTAATATAAGGATTCAGCGAAATTCTATCACATTTATTCAATTTACGTCGCTCCTATTTCAGATAGCGTACTGGGCTAGGCGTCAGCATAAAGCGCGTGGAATGGCGAGTAAAATGCACTATTAAACTTCTATGATAGGGCAATCAGAGACCCGATTAGATCATTTTATATTTTGGTTAATATAAGAATTCAGCGAAATTCTATCACATTTGTTCAATTTATATCGCTCCTATTTCGGATAGCGTATTGGGCTAAGCGGCATCTCAAAGCGCATGAAATGAGGAGTAAAATGCACTATTAAAGTTCTAGGGTAGGGCAAACAGAAACCCGACTAGATCATTTTATATTATGGTTAATTTAAGAATTCTGCGGAATACTATCACATTCGTTCAATTTACGTCGCTCCTATTTCAGATAGCGTATTGATAAAAGCGGCATCTCAAAGCGCATGAAATGACGAGTAAAATGCACTATTAAACTTCTAGGGTAGGACAAGCAGTGACCCGATTAGATCATTTTATATTATGGATAATTTAAGAATTCAGCAAAATTCTATCACATTTGTTCAATTTAGGTCGCTCCTGTTTCAGATAGCGTACTGGGCTAGGCGGCATCTTAAAGCGCGTGGAATGGCGAGTAACATCCACTATTAAACTTCTAGGCTAGGGCGAACAGAGACCCGATTAGATCATTTTACATTAAGGTTAATATAAGAATTCAGCGAAATTCTATCACATTTGTTCAATTTACGTCGCTCATATTTCAGATAGCGTATTGGGCTAAGCGGCATCTCAAAGCGCATGAAATGGCGAGTAAAATGCGCTACTAACCTTCTATGATAGGGCAATCAGAGACCCGATTAGATTATTTTATATTTTGTTTAATATAAGATTTCAGGGAAATTCTATCACATTTGTTCAATTTACGTCGCTCATATTTCAGATAGCGTATTGGGCTAAGCGGCATCTCAAAGCGCATGGAATGGCGAGTAAAATGCACTATTAAACTTCTAGGGTAGGGCAAACAGAGACCCGATTAGATCATTTTGTATTATGGTTAATTTAAGAATTCAGCCAAATTCTATCACATTTGTTCAATTTACGTCGCTCCTATTTAAGATAGCGTACTGGGCTAAGCGTCATCTCAAAGTGCATGAAATGTCGAGTAAAATGCACTATTATACTTCTAGGGTACGGCAAACAGAGACCCGATTAGATCATTTTGTATTATGGTTAATTTAAGAATTCAGCAAAATTCTATCACATTTGTTCAATTTACGTCGCTCCTATTTCAGATAGCGTACTGAGCTAGGCGGCATCTTAAAGCGTGCGGAATGGCGAGTAAAATGCACTATGAAACTTCTATGATAGGGCAATAAGAGACCCGATTAGATCATTTTATATTTTGGTTAATATAAGGATTCAGCGAAATTCTATCACATTTGTTCAATTTACGTCGCTCCTATTTCAGATAGCGTACTGGGCTAGGCGTCAGCATAAAGCGCGTGGAATGGCGAGTAAAATGCACTATTAAACTTCTATGATAGGGCAATCAGAGACCCGATTAGATCATTTTATATTTTGGTTAATATAAGAATTCAGCGAAATTCTATCACATTTGTTCAATTTATATCGCTCCTATTTCAGATAGCGTATTGGGCTAAGCGGCATCTCAAAGCGCATGAAATGACGAGTAAAATGCACTATTAAACTTCTAGGGTAGGACAAGCAGTGACCCGATTAGATCATTTTACATTAAGGTTAATATAAGAATTCAGGGAAATTCTATCACATTTGTTCAATTTACGTCGCCCCTATTTCAGATAGCGTATTGGGCTAAGCGGCATCTCAAAGCGCATGAAATGGCGAGCAAAATGCACTATTAAACTTCTAGGGTAGGGCAAACAGAGACCCGATTAGATCATTTTGTATTACCGTTGATTTATGAATTCAGCAAAATTCTACCACATTTGTTCAAGTTACGTCGCTCCTATTTCAGATAGCGTATTGGGCTAGGCGGCATTTTAAAGCGCGTGGAATGGCGAGTAAAATGCACTATTAAACTTCTATGATAGGGCAATCAGGGACCCGATCAGATCATTTTATATTTTCGTTAATACAAGAATTCAAGGAAATTCTATCACATTTGTTCAATTTACGTCGCTCCTATTTCAGATAGCGTATTAGGCTAAGCGGCATCTCAATGCGCATGAAATGGCGAGTAAAATGCACTATTAAACTTCTAGGGTAATGCAAAGAGAGACCCGATTAGATCATTTTATATTACGGTTAATATAAGAATTAAGCGTAATTCTATCACATTTGTTCAATTTACGTCGCTCATATTGCAGATAGCGTATTGGGCTAAGCGGCATCTCAAAGCGCATGAAATGGCGAGTAAAATGCGCTACTAACCTTCTATGATAGGGCAATTAGAGACCCGATTAGATCATTTTATATTTTGGTTAATATAAGGATTCAGCGAAATTCTATCACATTTGTTCAATTTACGTCGCTCCTATTTCAGATAGCGTACTGGGCTAGGCGTCAGCATAAAGCGCGTGGAATGGCGAGTAAAATGCACTATTAAACTTCTATGATAGGGCAATCAGAGACCCGATTAGATCATTTTATATTTTGGTTAATATAAGAATTCAGCGAAATTCTATCACATTTGTTCAATTTATATCGCTCCTATTTCAGATAGCGTATTGGGCTAAGCGGCATCTCAAAGCGCATGAAATGAGGAGTAAAATGCACTATTAAAGTTCTAGGGTAGGGCAAACAGAAACCCGACTAGATCATTTTATATTATGGTTAATTTAAGAATTCTGCGGAATACTATCACATTCGTTCAATTTACGTCGCTCCTATTTCAGATAGCGTATTGATAAAAGCGGCATCTCAAAGCGCATGAAATGACGAGCAAAATGCACTATTAAACTTCTAGGGTAGGACAAGCAGTGACCCGATTAGATCATTTTATATTATGGATAATTTAAGAATTCAGCAAAATTCTATCACATTTGTTCAATTTAGGTCGCTCCTGTTTCAGATAGCGTACTGGGCTAGGCGGCACCTTAAAGCGCGTGGAATGGCGAGTAACATCCACTATTAAACTTCTAGGCTAGGGCGAACAGAGACCCGATTAGATCATTTTACATTAAGGTTAATATAAGAATTCAGCGAAATTCTATCACATTTGTTCAATTTACGTCGCTCATATTTCAGATAGCGTATTGGGCTAAGCGGCATCTCAAAGCGCATGGAATGGCGAGTAAAATGCACTATTAAACTTCTAGGGTAGGGCAAACAGAGACCCGATTATATCATTTTGTATTATGGTTAATTTAAGAATTCAGCGAAATTCTATCACATTTGTTCAATTTACGTCGCTCCTATTTAAGATAGCGTACTGGGCTAAGCGGCATCTCAAAGTGCATGAAATGTCGAGTAAAATGCACTATTATACTTCTAGGGTACGGCAAACAGAGACCCGATTAGATCATTTTGTATTATGGTTAATTTAAGAATTCAGCAAAATTCTATCACATTTGTTCAATTTACGTCGCTCCTATTTCAGATAGCGTATTGGTAAAAGCGGCATCTCAAAGCGCATGAAATGACGAGTAAAATGCACTATTAAACTTCTAGGGTAGGACAAGCAGTGACCCGATTAGATCATTTTACATTAAGGTTAATATAAGAATTCAGGGAAATTCTATCACATTTGTTCAATTTACGTCGCCCCTATTTCAGATAGCGTACTGGGCTAAGCGGCATCTCAAAGCGCATGAAATGGCGAGCAAAATGCACTATTAAACTTCTAGGGTAAGGCAAACAGAGTCCCGATTAGATCATTTTGTATTATTGTTAATTTAAGAATTCAGCAAAATTCTATCACATTTGTTCAATTTACGTCGCTCCTATTTCAGATAGCGTACTGAGCTAGGCGGCATCTTAAAGCGTGCGGAATGGCGAGTAAAATGCACTATGAAACTTCTATGATAGGGCAATAAGAGACCCGATTAGATCATTTTATATTTTGGTTAATATAAGGATTCAGCGAAATTCTATCACATTTGTTCAATTTACGTCGCTCCTATTTCAGATAGCGTACTGGGCTAGGCGTCAGCATAAAGCGCGTGGAATGGCGAGTAAAATGCACTATTAAACTTCTATGATAGGGCAATCAGAGACCCGATTAGAACATTTTATATTTTGGTTAATATAAGAATTCAGCGAAATTCTATCACATTTGTTCAATTTATATCGCTCCTATTTCAGATAGCGTATTGGGCTAAGCGGCATCTCAAAGCGCATGAAATGAGGAGTAAAATGCACTATTAAAGTTCTAGGGTAGGGCAAACAGAAACCCGACTAGATCATTTTATATTATGGTTAATTTAAGAATTCAGCGAAATACTATCACATTCGTTCAATTTACGTCGCTCCTATTTCAGATAGCGTATTGGTAAAAGCGGCATCTCAAAGCGCATGAAATGACGAGTAAAATGCACTATTAAACTTCTAGGGTAGGACAAGCAGTGACCCGATTAGATCATTTTACATTAAGGTTAATATAAGAATTCAGGGAAATTCTATCACATTTGTTCAATTTACGTCGCCCCTATTTCAGATAGCGTATTGGGCTAAGCGGCATCTCAAAGCGCATGAAATGGCGAGCAAAATGCACTATTAAACTTCTAGGGTAGGGCAAACAGAGACCCGATTAGATCATTTTATATTACGGTTAATATAAGAATTAAGCGTAATTCTATCACATTTGTTCAATTT